>PVHY01000298.1:186405-262950 GCA_004024945.1 Uropsilus gracilis | reverse complement strand
GGTGTCCTTTTGTACCCACATTGAGGTCTCTTTTGGGTAGATTCCCAGAAGAGCAATTGCTGGGTCAAATGGTAGATCCATTTTCATTAGCTTGAGGGTCCTCCATACCCCTTTCCATAGTGGTTGAACTAGTTTACATTGCCACCAGCAGTGTAGTAGTGTTCCCTTCTCTCCACATCCTCGCCAGCAATTTGTGTTGGCTGTAGTGTTTTAAATGTGCTTAGAAATGAGATATTATTTATAATTTCTTTTACATTCTTTCCCATGATTCCATGCACAGAGAAAATATTTTAGGAAGAAGTTAGGTTTTGTGAATCAAATAGAATGAGCACCTGACAGTATAATTAAAATCACAACCTTCACTCTTCCACCCTCAATTCTCATATTTCTAATCTTGTTTTAATTAGTATTTATTCACAGAATTCATGAATTTAATATTTTATGTTTTCAGATTTTTAAAGTATGATTTCTTCCCAATATTATTTCCTAAAGAATCATTGCTTATATTTTAATATTCTTTTAAAAGGCATCTAGCTTCTTGGATCCTGAACCTTGTAGTCGCATTGTACCTGGACATTTTTTAAAATTTCTCCTTATCTATCAGAATACCTAATGTGTGGGCAGTTGTTATTACCCCCCCCACACACAAAAGAAATACTCTAATTTCATATAAGTAGTTCATTATGTGATCATGTTGTTACTGCAGTGCTGAGAATATATACTAACTTTTCTATAGAGATTATTTTACCTCTTAATGAAATTTATGTTTATATATTTTTACTGTTCAGATTGAAAGACATGACAACTGTGCCTATGACTACCTAGAAGTTCGAGATGGAACCAGTGAAAATAGCCCTTTGATAGGGCGTTTCTGTGGTTATGATAAACCTGAAGATATAAGATCTACCTCCAACACCTTGTGGATGAAGTTTGTTTCTGATGGAACGGTGAACAAGGCAGGGTTTGCTGCCAATTTTTTCAAAGGTAAGAACACATGTAAAGGGTGAGTTTTTCTGGGAGGATAAATGTGGTAATAGGTTTTGAGTTATGGGAGAACTCAAGGACAGCAAGTTGGGATATGTACTTTTCATGCTGATATTGGGTGGTTTTTTTAAGGGGAAATTTATTAAATATTGGAATTCATTGTTTTGTTGCACAGGATAGGAACTACAGTGGGATACTGTACCTTCTGTTTTTTTATTTTATGAAATAATGAAGATAGCAAACACAGAAAGGGATAAAATATTTGCAATATAGTTAATAAAAGATTCATTTCCAAAAGGGGTTTATGATACAGTTCATCAATTCACTTCCAAATGGCAGAATTTCTAAACCATCCCCTCCAGACTAGCATTCCACCATCTTGGAAATAATTTATGGCTACTAAACAGAATAGTTTGATACTTAAAATACATTTTTGGCAAAGAATTATTAATGAAGAAGCTTACTTTTGAACTGTATTATTAAATTTGTTTATTTTCTGGTTTCATATTTGGTGTATATTATTGAGGCAAAAAAGAAAGCTATTTCAGTAAAAGTAATATCAAATATGCATATAGAAAGTCCAGACATTTATATTAGGTGTATATTGTAAAATAACATTCTTTCATGAGAATATAAAACAACTTTTTCTATGCTGATTTTTCTAGGATAAATGGTAGATTCAAAATTAGATTAGTAGGTAAACATTTTTATTATTTGAAAAACAGCAGTATAATGAATTTTTCATACTTAGATATTGACTCTATGAATTGAGACTCTTGACACTTTTACTGTATGCACTAAGAGGATTTTTTAATAGTGCATGCTTTAAAATTTCCCTATCTGTCTTATTTTATAGTAGAAGACACATATTAGCAAGATTATCTCATGTGATGTTTGTTTGGGTATCAAAAATGCTTACTGTTTTGCCAGTATAGTTTCACCACTAGACTTCTGTTGCTGTTTGTTTAACTACAATAGGTTATTACAAAAGAATGAGAGCATAGATATACATTTTTAGAAAGCAGGGTATATATTGCATATATCTTTATGTTTCCATTTCCAATTAATTTTATAGATGCTTACAAAAATATGGAATTATTACATTTTCTGAATGAAAATATCTGCATAAGAAACACTAAACAATTTCAATTTAAAAGTTTGTCAGTTTCTTTTTAGTGGGTAATCACACTAATCATTTTTTGATATTTCTTTAAAAACTCTTTTCAAGTGAATGTATGTTGCTTAAGCAAGTTTTTCTATTTCAACCTGTAAAATTCCTAACTAGTAATAATTCCCTATTTTACCTTACTATCAGAAACACACACACACACACACACACACACACACACACACACACACACACACACACACTCTAAGATAGATCATCTTTAGCAGGCCCGGCGGTAGACAGTTTCTAGTCTGTCTCTTGGTGTCTTCCAGTCCTTAGACTGCAGCAATGTCAGTCCGTGCCTATGATCAGAACTTGTGCATCATTCGTGCTCTTTGTGGAAGAAATCAATGAACTCAGTTTTAGTCAGAACCAGTGTGCAGCATAGTTTCAAAAAAATTTCCACTGCAGTGTACACGAGGGAAATCCTCTAGCTGTTCTTTGTTTTACTTTTTATCTTTATTTTTTTATTGATTGCCCATATAGATCTCTCTGTGTGTATATACATATATATATTACATCATTGTCTACCCCAAGGTTCTGCCATCACCTTGTCACCTGTGAACAATCTGTCTTTTGTGCCCTCCTCCTCCCCCGTTTTCAACCTTCTTCCCCCCTCTCGCTCTGTTTCAGTTCTATATTTTGGGCAGTTTCATATTTTTCTTGTCTGTTTTTCCTAAATTCCTCATATAAGTGAGACACCCCGTATTTCTCTTTTTCTTTCTGGCTTATTTCCACTAACATGATTCCTCCTAGCTCCATCCCTGTTGCTGTTTTTTAATTCCTGTTTTCTTCTGTAGAGGAAGACGAGTGTGCCAAACCCGACCGTGGAGACTGTGAGCAGCGGTGTCTGAATACACTGGGCAGTTATCAGTGTGCCTGCGAGCCTGGCTATGAGCTGGGGCCAGACAAAAGGACGTGCGAAGGTACGGCGGGGTCCCCCAGTACCCCTGCGTGGAACATCAACCTCATTTCTTCCCTTCTTTTCCTTAGTCTCATTCTCTTTCTCTGTCTTCATCTTTCCTTTTTCTCAGTAATAACCTCTTTCCTTATCTAGTAAGACTCAATGATATTACAGCAAACATGGAATCCTCCTGAATATTCTTATAGAATCATTTCTATCCTCCTTTAGATGTTAGGTCAACTTGTTCATTGTATACACATGTCTCTGTGTGGGATTCTATACCTATTTCTTTATATCTCTGACTCTGTTCTTGTATTTTTATCTTCACAGACAGGCATGATCTTTTCTCTAGTCTATTTCTCCTGTGTTCCCCTTCTGAAACTTTCTGTCAAAATCATCACAAAACTGTCATGAAATTATTTATGCTTATACTAATTTACTTTGGTGTTTCTTATACAATTGAAAGCTCTCTAACATTTCTTATTCTCTACTGCATTGGTGACAGAGAACATAAGCAGAACCTCCTAGATCTTGAAGGAAGATGAATAAAATGTAATGCTGATAAGTTTAGTGACAAATAGAAATATATAATGAAGAGGGTGGTCTTTATTAAGGAAAAATCATTTCCTTTTCTTCCCTTCCAGCGGCCTGTGGTGGACTCCTTACCAAACTTAATGGTACCATAACCACCCCTGGCTGGCCCAAGGAGTACCCTCCTAATAAAAACTGTGTGTGGCAAGTGGTGGCACCGACCCAGTACAGGATTTCTATGAAGTTTGAGTATTTTGAATTGGAGGGCAATGAAGTAAGTGGACAATAAATATATTTTTCCTTTTGTGGTTTGTGAATCTCTAAGGCGAACTGATAAAAGGAAGGGAGAGAAGAACAAAGAGGGAGAGACAGGGAGGAGAGGGTGAGGAAGAAAAGAAAGAATGATTTCCACAATTTTGCAACTGTTTATTATTTATGTTGGCATTAAATGATATTTTAGACTGTTTCTGGGAGATTAAAAATTACTCAGATGGAGTTTTTACTCAGTGTACGAATAAACAGAACTTCCTTGATTTATTAAAGAACTACGAACAAATTACATCAGCTTCGTGTCACATAGATTTTTCTAGAAAAAATAAACCAAAATCCACTATTTGAGTCATAACAAAAATATCCATTTGGGAGAATCTGGTATATTTTACTTGTGGAAATGGGTGTATTTTCACAAAATATGTAGTTTTTCATCATAATGCGGTCATCATTCACATAAGGAAAGATTAGATTTAACCTCAACATAAGATGCATTTCATCGACACTTTTTTTCCTTTACACAGTATAACTTATGTGGTAAAGGTGCACTTTTTTGACAGCAGGCCACATTTAAACAAGTGAAATCAATTACATTAACATTCCTGTGTCCTAGGGTGTATGCACCAAGAATAAGACCAGAAATGAGAATTGTTAGAACTGTGGTCTTTAAATGACTGATCAACTGTTTTGATCAAGAGAAAATGGAATAAGTGTGTCTATTTTGTTTGAGTTTTCCTACATTTTTGTTTTTCTTTTTCCTAACTCCCCCAGCTTTTCCCCCAACAACTTTTTTTTCTGTGTTCACTTTACAATGGACATGGTTCAGAATTCTAATAGGATAACCTAACTCCGTTATTTTGTAGCTGATGTACATTTGCTGGATACTTGCAAATAATTTAAGAGAATTATAGTTGTTAATTTGTGAACATTAGGTCATACTTTTGTCTTTGTTCTCCCCCCTTCTGATTTTCCTCTTTTTCACTACATTTTTTCCTCTCCTGATTCTTCCTGTAGCTGTAAAGGCATTATTTTTGGTCCCTTACTAAGACTTTGAGTTGAAAAGAAGTCACTAACTTTTGTGTTTCTGTGAAGGCAATTAAAGACTGACATGTGATTCACTTAACCTATTCCAGAAACGTGTATATTTTTTCAGGGACCCTTTGAAATCTTTATATAATGTGTAGATTTTATAACGGGAAAGACTGAAATTTGTATTTCCAACATACTTTATCATATTGAAATACCATCTGCCTTACAGGGTTATCTAAATCTTGGGAAAATGTTAAAATGAAGAAAATACTTTTTAATAGTGTTTTTACAAAATTGTTCCTATGAGTAACTTTTTTTGAAATGAGAATCTCCTTACTGGTTCAGTTTCAGTGTCAAAGCCCTCCCTATCTTTTAGTTTTCCCTGAAACTTTTATGACAGATGTGACATTTTAATTCATTAATTGACAAGTGTTCCTAAGAAGGTTAAAAGTTTAATTTCAGGAAGAAATATGACATTTTATGTAAACTGAACACTGTGTCCCAAAAAGCATTTTACTTTTGTCATGGTCTTTATTCGGGGAAAGATCTTTTATAGACTCTAATATATCCCAGAACTCACTCATTTTATACTGATATGACTACGTAGAAAGCTGTCACTCAAATCTCTGTATTTTCATAGTTTGAAGTCTTAGCTGTTTACCAAAGCACAAGCAACAACTTTACTAAGAGATCGCTATGTTAAGGCAAAAGTTTGTCTTATTTATTAACTCAGTTGAATATCCCAAAGGAAAGTCAGTGCTAAGAATTGTTAGACTAGGTGACCTTCTCTTCTGTTGGAGCCTGATCCATATGAAAGTTACAATGAAGTAGTTTAGTTAGAAGAAGTATTTCATTTTGTTCTAGCAACATTTTGCTTACTTATCACACAGTGACTATCATAAGAATTATTAATTTGAGTTGACTTATTGCAAAGTGCAAATCATGTTCCCATATATATTGGTAAATCTTGTTAATTATACATTTATATAATAAAGACATTCATGCAAGATGTGTTATTTACAATGTATACTGTCATTAAGACTGGGTTCAGTGGTGCGTGTCTGTAATCCCAGCTACTTGGGAGGCTGAGGCTAGGAATTACTTGAATCCACTGATTTGGGAATGTGTACTGTCATAATTTGGAAAATTTGTTTCGTGGAAATATGTTGGAAGTCATAAAATTGCTAAAGAATACTTGGCATTTAGTTACCTTCTTCCATTTTGTTGTCATTGGGGAATGAGTGGGCTGGATGAATACTGTTAATATATATATAAAGTAGGCACTGGCGTTAGTATCTCTTGGAAACATATTCAGAGCAAAATTCTTCCCTCATCTATCTTTCATGCCCTCTACCACACATTGGAACCCTTTTCTTGATTTTACTCTCTGTATGTCAATTCTGGTTTGACTACCTCAAACATGAAAAGTTTTCCAAAAATAAGTGTCTATCATGGGATACTTTCTAATCTGGTGACTGCAATAACCATGTTTTTTCAGGTCTGCAAATATGATTATGTGGAGATTTGGAGTGGGATTTCCTCTGATTCTAAATTGCACGGCAAATTTTGTGGTGCTGAAGTGCCAGATGTGATCACATCCCAATTCAACAATATGAGGATTGAATTCAAATCTGACAACACTGTGTCCAAGAAGGGCTTCAAAGCACATTTCTTCTCAGGTATTGATATTCAGGTGTTGCATGTTTGTATTAGGAATATGCAGGGTAGATTGGTTTTCACTATATGCCAGCCCATTTTTATAGTTTTTCTATAAATGCTACTTTGGAATATATGGCATGCGTGACCATTTTTCTTTGATTTAATAATTTTTTACTTAAGGCTGAAATATAACATAAGAACCTCCGATGGACTTAGAGCTTATTTAAAAATCTAAATATAATTAAAAGGAGTATGAAAGAACAGAATTATAATCTCTATATATTAATATGTGACTTTGCTCTTTACAAGTAGATGAAAATAATTCAGGATTTATAAAAAGTGGCAGATATTTTTCAAAATAATTTGTCTTTCTTTTTAGAATATGTGATTTTAGCAACATTTTTTATTCTTTAATTTGGAACATATTTCTTGTTTTTTTTTAGTATATTGTATTCTCATTATTAAACAGGTATTAAAGTGATACTTTGCCTTCTCACAATAATAGTAAGAGCCTTAGTAGTATAGATATTATAATTTTACTAAAATAACATGTTATCAGATATATTTAAGAGTTGGAACTTTTGTGTTTTGAATTTAATGATTAACCAACTCAGAGAAAAATGTTCTTACTAAAGAAATAAAAGGTCACCATACATTAGGAAAATATGTAGAAACCTCAGTGAAATTCCCTTACTTCCCCTATTTGAGAATCATGCACTATAAAATAATAATCTGTAACTTTGAATATAGATAAAAATTGTAATAAACCTTACCATAGCAATCAATTCTGTGTTTCAGGCTGCTAAGCAGTTTAAATCAACTGAATTCCAATTATGTTTTAATATTAAGTAATTTGGATTAAGTTGATTCAAAGTCTATTTATTCCAGTTCCCATGTGTTTAAAATTAATGAGATTTACAATGCCTACGGTTTGTTTGGGGTTCTCTGTGTAATTGAAGTTAATGGTTCACAAGCTCCATTGAGGTTCAATTCATACACAAAAGTATGTTCAAAATACAATAGACTTGACTTCCTTTGTCTCTTTCCATTTGTTTTCCCCTGATTTAACTGCCTTTTAAAAGTTCTTTTAAGATATTCATTTGAGATTTATACTATTCAAAGTAGATTTTTAATGTCCTATTTCAATGGAAGAAAGACTTTCTTAGACTGCACTATTTTCTGTGTATTGTGTATCTTAACAAATCTTGGGTGATTTATTGGTTATAGAAGTAAGACCTCTTTGAGATGCCCAAATATTTATTTTTGAAATTGTAATTATAAAGTGAATAAATGTTATCATAAGATTAATAAAATTCAGATCATTCTTACTGTACCCATTTTTACTGTAATGTAGTTAAATGAAGTTTTCATAGTACATCTAAAATTCACACTCTGATGTGTTTGGTCAGTAAAAACTTCCTAATTTACAAGAACATACTTTTTAGTTGTATTTTGGAGCTGTATTAAGAAATAGAGGCTTGTTTCTTCAATTCTGGTAAAATAGACATGATCAGAAGATGATGTTCTCCAGCACATGGTGGTCTATAATCTAAATTTCTATCTCTAAGTAGCTTTGCTTTGTGACATTAGCTGGGCACTTTGGCGTCAGTATTTTACAATAAAGAATTTTATGTTGAGCCCATAAAACTAACTTGCTTGTAAGTCATGATGTCCAATCAGATCACTGGATGTCATCTCCATTAAAAAAAATCAATTGCATGACAGTTCTTTATTTTCAAAAAAATCTAGTCTAGATGGCTTGAGAACAGGTTGATAGTAAACTAAACTAGACAATAAATTAAAGGGGAAATTAAATCCCATTCCCATATCATAACTACCATTGTTAATAATTTATTATTCATGCCTGTTATCTATTTAATAATGAAAATATGGCTGTGATATTGTAGTTGTTATATTAGTTTGATGGAGAGGCAGCTGAGGAGTTAAAAAAATTGTTCAGTGACACAAAGCATTTAAATTCTAATTTGTCTTGGTTTGTCTTAACCGTAGAGATGATCATGCCCTTTGCAAATGGCATTAGTTATGTGTTACACTCACCATACTTACGACATGAAAAATGACAGCTATACTTTTCACTTCTTTATTAGATTATTGTTTTGTAAAGGCCAAGATAATTATCATCAAGTCTAAACTTTCAATGTTTTCATTTTGATATGTTGAAAAATCTTGGCACTTTATCAGATTTGTATTCAAAATGCTATGGTTCTGGATGAGTAATTAGATCTACTCCACATTTAATTTCCTGGGATTTCTGCTATTAAGGAGGATGATTGGAAAAAAATAGAAAGCTGTATATCTATTAATAAATATATGGTATGGTACTACCAAGAGATATCAACAAATAAGGAATAAATATCTAAATTATAATCCCTTTAAAGAATCATAATTATACAAAATTACACTTCAACAGATAGATTCCATTCACATTGAGAACATATTATTTTATAGTACTAGTAAGTCATTCAGTGTAATAATAAGGAATCATGTGTTCAAAGCCAAATAATTTATCACATCTATATTTATTAGAAAGTAAGTAAGAAAACTGTAAGGATACAGTTCTCCTCAAATAAAAACAAAGGGTTTTTTAATGTTAAAATTCACTGTTGTGAATTTGATATAAACACAATGGGTGTATTGTGATAAACTTTTTAGAAAGAAATTTGGCAAAGGATCAAGAGTCATTACAATGACTTCTCTTTGCCTCCGAAATTTCCTTCTTGGGATCCTTTTATAAAGAAACATTTCAAAGTCTGGGAGAAGGATATCATTATAATGTGATCATTTCAGGCATTTGAAGCAATCTAATAATGTGACAAAGGAAAATAGTAAATAAGTTTATTGCAAATGTACTTTGTTGCAATTTTGTGCCCATAAATGTGGTTATATGTTTTCATAGTGTGAAAATTAAGTATGAAAAAATATTAATGCGATTCTAAGTATAAAGTTATCAGTATACTATGAATTCAGCTATGTGTGTGGGTAGAAACAAACCTGAAACTGGTTATTATATAAAAATACCAAGAATGTTTGTCTTAAGGTACAAAGAGGTTACATTTTTCTCCTGTTCCCTTCAGAAATATTTTTGTGTAATTTAAATATAAAAATAAAACTGTAAAGCATTTATGTCATATTTTAGCTACTACTCAAAATACTTTAAGATGTGCAAATGTTAGATTTTGATATCCAAAAGTAAAAAAAATGTAAGTGCACCTAATTATTGAATTCAAAATAATAATAATCCAAGTTTTTTGAATTGAGTTAAATTTTAAATTTTATTTTTATAGTTAATTTATATTACCTATAAAGTCTATAATAAGACTTATGTCTAATGTAGAAGGTTGTAAAATATGTTATTGTATGTATTAATCAAGATATGTTTTATGGTGACTTATTTAGTCTTTAGTGATTCAGTTTTAACCAGTCTCTTAAAAATTTCAGAAGTGACTATGAGTTCATGAAAACATAACAAGAAATAGAACATGTCAGTTTTTTTCCACATTCTTTTTCCAAGAACAATTATCAAGTAATTCAATAATAATAAGAAATAACATTTAATAATAGATGATTATGTATTATTTGGAAAGGAAAGCTATTTAAAAATAACTTCTAGTTTTCTTGAAGCTTAGTGTGATGTATCAAAAGAAAAAAGGAAATAAATTTATATTTTTAATGTATATGGTCAAATAAAATATAGCCCCAAATATAATAGTCAAATCATTATATGATTATTTGAATTCATTTTGCATAGAACTTCCAATTTTAAATAAGAATGTTATAGATTTATAACATGGAATTGGGAGCAGGAAAGTAAGAACTAATTAATATATACTTTGTCACTTCTATATTTATAAATGTAAGAAACTTTTACATATAGATCTTTTTAATATTATAAATTAGCATGAAAATGTTATAACTTGAAAATTTGAAGGATTATATTATAGAAAATCTATGTACTCCTCTACAACAATTAAAGTGTCATAGACTGTACTAATAATAGAATATGCTCAAAATTCATATTAAAGAAAATAAAGAATATCAAAATAAGATTTGGACAGTATATAGAATTATGTGCTCATTTTTTAAGATAATTTGGAATTTGGTGACATAAAGTGTTTAGACATTATTTGCTCCCAGTATCTTAGTCTGATGGAATTTGTTATTAGATTAAAAATAATGGCATGATTTATATGATGGTAAAACCTTTACTTTTCTATGATATTTTATTTGAATGCAAGTATATACATATGTGCAGGTATACATCATGTACTTTATGTTAAATAATGAAGTGTATTATTTAGAACAAATTATTTCTCTTTAAATGGGTTAAATTTAAAGGAAATAAGAATTTGCCTGTGTAAAAATGGCAATATTTGGGAACGTTGGCATGCTTTTAAAAGCTTAATTGTAGCAGTCATACTTGGGATAACATAAATGACTTTGGACAATGGGTGTTGTTCTACCTACTTTAGGGGAAGCCTCTATTAATGAAGACACTCAATTATAACCTCTGTGAAAGCAAGAACAGAAAATTGAGAGAATAAGTCTCAATAACTGTCTTCCTTCCAGATAAGTTAATGAGAATGTGATCGATTGTTTATATGTTTACTATCTTAGTGGCATCAATGGAATAAAACCCAGATTTTCCAACTTGTAGTTCATTTCTAGCACACATGGGAGTCAAACAACATAATTTATGCACTTTTAAAAATTCTAACTTCAATTGTTTTCATGATGTGTGCTATGTCTTACCCACTTTATGCAATGGACAGATAATTTTTTTTTGAGACTTGGTCTTGCTATGTTGCCCAGGGTAGTCCTGATCCTTTGGATTTAGCGATCCCCAGCCTCAGTTTCCCAGGTAGCTGGGATTACAGGCACCTGCCACCACACCCAGCTGCTTTTTCAAGACCATATTTTGCTATGTTACCCAGGGTAATCTTGAACCCATGAACTCAAGCAATCTCTGGCCTCTTGCCTCCCAGCACTTTGATTATAGATGCATGCCACCATGCTTGGCTGTAGATACATTTTAATATAGTTCCTTCTGTTTTTTTCTTGGAATAGTTATAGGCCATTTTAGAAGAAACTCAGCCTGAAATTATTCTAAAAAACATTGACTGGCACTATGTTTAACTATAAATAGTAAAATGATCGATTTTTTTCTATATGATTTTGAACTCTGCTTACAGATTTCCATTACTGAGGATATTTTAACATTTGCATGTTTATGGAAAGAGCAAATTGTCTTTATTGTAGCTCTCAGTAGACTTTATTGGTGCTTTTGTGAAGGTGATTATTTGATGTTTTCTCTTTGAAACTCTGCATTATGCATGCATCTATGCATGCATGGGAGTGTGTGTGCACGAGAATGTGAAGAAGTGTGCATGGGTCTGTTTATTTTAAATTTGTATGTGTTTGCAGTTGTGTGTGTTTCTAGTGCATGGATGCTTGAAACTGTGCACTATGGGTGTATCTATGCATGCATGGGAGTGTGTGTGCATGAGAATGTGAAGAAGTGTGCATGGGTCTGTTTATTTTAAATTTGAGCAGTTGTTGTGTGTGTTTTTAGTGCATGGATCCTTTGCTTCTTCATCCTACACACAAGGAAACTTCCTGCAAAGTGAAAATTCTTATTTTTGAATCATGCAGGAACTTGATACAGTTTACTTGCTGTAGTTCCATCCATTACGTATTGGTCATGTGTGGCAGGCCAGAGACACTTTGCAGGCCTTTGATGGGAAAATATCACCTCCTTTTCTTTTTGAATAATGTACCATTCCTTCATCCAACATGTGAGAATAGAAAGCAGATATGTCCATTCCAAAAAGGAAGGAAATTTCCATTGATAGCAAATGAATTATCTTCATTTCTATTAAACAACACATTTGTTTTTGTCACTAGCAAAATTGCTTTTTAAATGGCATGCCTATAGTATGGAAAAGCTAGAAACTGTCAAATGAATTATTGATAGAAATCTCAATTATTAAATTATTTTGTAAACAGTCTAAGGAATATTTTAAACCCTGCGTTTCCTCCCTTCTCCCAATGCTTAGCTTTTTATTTTCGAAAATATTTTTGGAGTTTGTGTCCTTAGAGAAGAAAGGGAGAGGAAATGATAGCACAATCCTTTTTGATAATAGTTTTTATCTATTTTTGATAATATTTTATCTTCATAATGTAAAGCATTGGATAATTTTAGGTTTTTGCAGTATTTACTGACATGTTATCTTTTCATTTGCCTTTTTGATGCATGGAGGCGCTGTTTTGTATTTTTCTCTGCTGGCCATAAGTTTCTTCTGTTTTTATTCCATGGAAACATATGTCTATTTCAGAATAATTCTGGCATTAGCAATATTTAACGGGGTATTTCATTAAGTAAAGAAAAAATGTACACATGAGGAAGTTTTTATGAATCTTCTGAAATAAAGAGCTTTGGAAATTTACTCTAAAATAATAAACTTAAATAATTTGCTAAGCAGTCTGAATTACTGTCTAAATTGCAAAATTCAAATAGCTAGACATGGTCATAGAAAGTATGGTACTATCTGTCCATCCTGCATAGGTTATTGATAACTCATAAGCAATATGTCTCACTATTAATACAATTAGAGAATGGGGATTCCAAGTTTTCATATATTCACTTAAAATTAAGCTTATGAGACTAATTCTTTACTGATTTCTGATTTTTAAAATGCTTTGGTGTTTGATCCTCTATTAGGGAATAATAATAATAGGGAATAATTTTCTTTATGTTTCTGTTTTTGACTGAGTTCCTGTAGGGAATGTTAAACATTTAAGTAGAGAACATGTGAAACATAGGTAATCTGATTACTTTAAAACTGGGTTTGTCAGTACATATTGGGAGTTTTCTGATACTGTCAATGCATGAATCTATTCTGGAAACTTGTGCGTGCTGTCATGTTATCAAGGAGTGAAGAAAATGTAGTTGCAGCCTAAAAAATGATTCACAGATCCTAAGTTCATCTCCACAGAGTGGATATCTACTTAAAAAAAATCAAAGGCCACCTTTGCAATGCATGTGCCACTGTGAGCTAGATCGCTAATTCTCTCTGATTAATCAATTGAGAGCATGCATTTTGAGTTCAATCTCTCACCCCTGATATAACTATTACATGTCCTTTTTGTTATCTGTGCCATGGGAGTGATGAAAACCTGAGTAATGTGTCAGCATGTATGTGTGTCAGGAGCAATCTGAATCTGCCAGTTGTGACTTTAATGGACGAGCCAGGCGTGGAGTGACAGCTGAGTGACATAGCATGCGGCTCATGCTCCTGACTGGATTGACTGCCTGTTAATCTGACTTGGCTTTTTTCCCGTAGTGAATTTGTTGGCTGTTTCTTAAAGCTCATATTTCTTCTTATAATCTTTATTTTCAGCACACTAAAAGCCCTTTTAGGGAATTACTTATTAATACTCTGTTCTGTCAATGTAGGCTTGTTTAAAATATATAAGTTGAGTTTCTCCTTCAAGATAGCTTAATGATGCCTTTTTGTGTCTAGGAATATTGTACATCGATTTATTAATGCTAAACCTAACTGCAAAATTAATAAGAAATTAACTGTAGTACTTATTTATACTGAATGACTATTTAAACGTGATTATATACAAGTCTTGAAACCTTACATAGCCTATGTCTATATACCATGGAAAGATTTTCCTCTATTTAATTGCCAGTTTTTGTACTTATTCAAAACTACTCACAGTTTTAAACTCACTTGAAAACTGGCAGTAAATTGCTAGGATTAGTTGAGAAAAGATCAGTTGGTTTCCTTTTTCTTGCTCACAATTTTTAATTAGCAGAGGAGTCAAAGTGCATTGCAAGTTGTCAGCTCAAAACATAATTCATGGTGCAAGACTCCAAGCTAAACAAGGAGTGGGTGGAAGGATGGCACTACACTTTTGTTTTTTGTTGGGAGTAGGAAAAATTGTGTCTCAGTTTACCCTTGACTATTGTTAACCACAAATAAATGATGTTCCTTTGAACTCCTTTGTTTATAAAGTTGCTTACTAAACTATGGGATCATCTCTTTTCTAGACAAAGACGAATGTTCCAAGGATAATGGTGGGTGTCAACATGAATGTGTCAACACTGTGGGAAGCTACGTGTGTCAGTGCCGTAACGGATTTGTGCTACATGAAAATAAACATGACTGCAAGGAAGGTATGATATGAAAGGAGTGCTCTTTTTCTTTTTTTACAGCCTCTAGAATTTCATGCAGTTTGGGTGTAGCACCGCTTCCAAGTAGAGCAAATCATATCAATGAGTGATATCACTGTTGACTATCCAGATGTCAAAAGCATATATATGTGTAGTGTTCAAAGATCCGAGGCAAATTATTGGAAACCTCATATTACCTAGAGGTTCTGCTCTTTACACATGGATGGCATTAGAATAACTTTGTATAATAAACATAGAAGCTGTCATGATGCCATCTGGAAACCAGAAACCAAATTATCCCTGGGTCTTTGTCGAATGGACCTTGTAACAGGCTCCATATTTAGAGTTAACTTCTGCTAAATGTTTTGCATTTGATTTACTTTCCTTCCCAAAATACCTCATATATGTGTTAAAGGAGTGTTGCCACTTTAAATATCAAGAATATAAAACTCAAATGCCTACCAGAGGACAGACATTTGAAAGTGGTAGAGACTGTGCCTTTTAAAGTTTTCAGTCATGGTTTTTGCCAAAAAGAAAAATAAAACCATACTAGTAGTACAGTTGAAGCTAACCAGTTTCTGGCCATAAAACCTTATAATATTCCAAGATTACATACAAACATTTATCTTAATCCTTAATCTCCTTAGCCAATGTGATCTAGATGGGAACAAGAAATAGTTACTCAATTCTAATTTCTTTAGAAAGAGTCTACGCCTGGATTTTCTCCTTCTCTTGGATTTATGTCTGATTTGAGAGAAAAAAAATCTACAAATGCAGATTTTATTACTTTATTAACACATATATGATGGCAGGTAACTCACTAGAACCATAGTTTAGATCAAATATCTGTACATTTGTACATACAGATATGTATGTACAGAATATCCTTAATTCAGTTATCAGACTTTTTTTTTTCCTTTCTTTTTCTAGTGTGCTCTGCCTATACACAAGCACATTTTTTTTTCTTTTCATTTTTATTTGTAAGTATAAGCTTAGGGGAGTTTGATATTTGTAGTTTAGTGTAATAGTCTATATCACATCATTCTAAGAGATAGGCCCAGTTCTTTTGCAGATAAGGAAGCTAACTGAGAGGAAAAAACTGAGATACGTTTTATGAAATTTTCATACAGCCTGTGGATCACAAATAGTAACTATAATTTAGATATCCCAAATCTCTGTCCATTACAATAAATATTTGCAAAAAAAGAATTTATAGTATGTTGCCATTTAAATAGAAAGATAAAGACCCCTAGTAAAGACCATTTTTATTGCCAGAAAAATGGTTGGTTTTTTTTTTTTTTTACCTGAAATGTGAACACCTTTTACAGTTTAGTGAACACCTCTTACCTCTGACTTACTGTCTCTCTGTCAAATCCTGGGACTCTAGATTTCGCATGGCAAAGATAAGGATAATAAAATTTAGGAACTTTTGTCAAGATAGGATCTGAATTTTAAAGGTATTGTGTTGGTATATTGTTTGAGTATTATTATTCTATTGTTTGAAAAGAGCTGAATTTCACTTCTTTTTTTGTATGTCTCCGTTATATATGTAAATTTCCTTGTAAATATCTATCACAATGATATTGACATTCTAGTAGTAAGGAATGAAATGATGGCATGTTAACTTTGGGCATAACATCCCTATAAAGTGCAGCCCTACATTATAACAGGTATTTTGTCTATACCATTAGGAAATTTTATAAAAAAAATTTCCTGAAATTAAAAAAAAATTATATTTTAGAATGGGATTTATAATACATTAAAAACACTACCAGGTTTAAACTGAGATGTTTAAGGTACTGCTTCATAAATTGAAGAGAACAAATATGATTTGAGGATATTAAAGTTTCTTAAGTTTCATCTTAGCAGCATGGAATATCATCTAAAGTGAGATTATTTTAATTGTAAGCCATCTATAAGAAATTTCATGTTAATTGAATAAGATTTTCTTTGAAATTAATTAGAGAACAATCTCTGTGCCTGTTAACTATTCACTTATTCCCCCCCTTAGTGCTTCACTTGACTTTGATGATATTAGGGCCAATTTACTTCAACAGATAAAATTATGGTTTAATATGTACTTTAGTGAAAGACAAGAGGAACTGTAACTACTTGATACAGAAATTGGGTTAATAATAAATGATATCTCTCTACTAGCTAGTAATAAATGATATCTCTGGTAATAGAAATGAATTAAAAGTGGGGTAGCCTATTGTTTTTGTTTGTAGCATTGCATTAAATATTTTTCACATACCAAGTGTTTCTATTCTTAGTTGTCAATGTATACAACTCTGATAAAATCTAAACTTACAGATTCAGCCACTTAAAATAGGAATTTATGCTCTTTTAGACATTTATATAATTCAATGTAAACAGTTAATTTCATGTGAACAAGAAAACAAACATTGTCTGATTATGTCAGCAACATGTTTGCCAAAGCAGATGAATATGATCACAGGGACTCCAGTGGTGATTAGTTAGTATTCAAGAATGTCTTTCAGTGGGCTAGTGGGTAAATAGTTTCTTTCTGGTCTCACGACGAGCTAGATTTCCACACTAATTGATATTATCGTTTGCCCTAGCTGAGTGTGAACAGAAGATCCACAGTCCAAGTGGTCTCATCACCAGTCCCAACTGGCCAGACAAGTACCCAAGCAGGAAGGAATGCACGTGGGAAATCAGTGCCACTCCAGGCCATCGAATCAAACTAGTAAGTGAACATATTACTATTTCTTCTGTTAAGTCGATTGCCTGTTTCTTTTATGGCTGGCACATGGAAGTAAGATGGATGTACAAATAATTGGATTGAATTAGTATGCAGCTGCAAAAGATTTCCTTTTTTAATGTTTTCTTACACTAAACAAATAACTGATTTCCTAGATCAAGGTGTTAATGGTAACATGCAGCTCTTACATAGCATTCTTATCCTTGATGCTTTAAAAGGCATTATGAACCTTACTACAAAAGCAGTTGGTCCTAATTTTTAATATGTTATTTATAATGATGTTTCCAAATGAGGGAAATAAAGAAAAAAAAACAAATAAGAATTATGGCAAGTACAGAATGAAATAGGTATAAACTTCAACACTGTACTACTAGTATAGTCTTCTGGTTGCACCATCTCTGTTTCATATATGAAGCATATAAACTTTTCATGATAATACAACAACCTGCATTGTGGTTTATGATAGTATTTTTGCATAGTTATATTTGTGTTGCTAGATGGATTACTGATATCCTTTAGACTTTTCCAAATTCAAATATGAATTTAGTGTTATCATGCCTGTGTTCCTTTATTCTTGCATTTTGTTCTGATCATATGATAATACACATCCAATTTCATTACTGGCTACAGCATACCAGAAGAGTACAATTTAAAGAAATAAATTCATAGTAACATAGAAATTTTTAACGATCAGAGGTTTTCAGCTAGCAAAACTTGGGACAATCAAGTGCCATAATCAAGGATAAGACATTGTCTAAACAATAAAGGGTAAGACATTGTCTAAAAAATAAGACAATCAGTAATGGTGGTTCACTAGACCAAATCATGCACAAGATTAATTTTAATCATCTATTTGAATTCTCCTTTTATTTATTTATTTTTGGTGTCAATAAAGAGACCTTATTCATTATACTTATATTTAATCATACAAGTGAAAAATTTCATCTCTATATTATTTCAATTATGAAGTTTCTTCCAATAATCATGTTTATGAAAATATCAGCAGTGTTTTCCCAAATACAAATACCAATTTATTTCAGCCACTTTTTGGCAAGATGCTAGAACGAAGATGACAGCACCCGGCAATTTCCTTTCCAGGTTTATCCAAGGTCCTGATTAAGAGGCTTCTGCATGATGCAGAGCTATCATCTATCTATCTGTCTATCTATCTGTCTATCTATCTATCTATCTATCTATCTATCTATCTATCTATCTATCTATCTATCTATCTATCTGTCTGTCTGTCTGTCTGTCTGTCTGTCTGTCTGTCTGTCTGTCTGTCTGTCTGTCTGTCTGTCTGTCTGTCTGTCTGTCTGTCTCTGTCGATAGATCTTTAGATCTATAGATATGGATATATAAAATAGATATAGATTTTAACAATGCAGTTTGCTAAAGGAGGTGGCACATGTTAGATTGTTCTTATTACTCCATAGCTTTTGGATGCTCTTACTTTTTCATCAATCTTTGGTTTCAAAATTGTGTCTTTTTCTATGGGCATATCTTCAAGCTCCATGATTGTTTCAGTTGTTTTGAATCTGCTGATGTGTCTATAAAGTTATTCTTTATTGTTTCCCAAGCTTTTTTATTTCTTGCAGTTCTATTTGACTTAGTGTTGTAGTTCTTCTGTGTAGTCGTCTGCCAGGGCTGCCAAGACAAAAGCTCATAGACTCAGTGCCACAACAGCAGACATTTTCTCACAGTTCTTAAGGCAGAGAATTCAAGTTAGAAATGCCTCCTGGATTGGTGTTAGTAAAGCCTTTTTTCCCAGCTTGTACATGGGCCTCTTCAGCACTACGTCCTCGTATGGCCTTTCCTCTGTGTGTGCACAGAGGTAGGGACTCCGGTGTCACTTCTTCTTCTTTTTTTTTTTTTTGGATCTTCACAAGTATTTTTATTCAGGATTGAATATACAACAGTGCATTAAAAAAGTTATTCTGTAAAATTAGAAAATTCCTAGGAACAAAAATATAGCTAATGAACCAGCAAGGATGGAGATACATAGAACTTAGAATAAAACCTATTTTTGCAATATAATACAAAAGGTTGAGAAATTATTGTAATACAGTAATATTTTGTAACTGCATACCATGTGCTAGAAAGTGTGCAAAGTAAAATGTATGTTTAGTATCACCCAGTCTTCTCAAACAGTATTATTGCTTTTTTATGAGAACACTAGGATTTAGATGGTTTTCATAATTTGTTCAACATCATAGAATAAATCATTGACCGAAGATTGAATTCAAACCTTGATTCTCTTGTTAATCCTCAAATCTAAGCACTCATTTACTCATTTATACATTATGAAAAATAATTGATATATTCTAAATCTTAAGCATTATATATAAAATATAATATATATTTATCTATTATTAAATTTTCTTCTAAGTTACTTTCTTTTTTTAAAATTATTTTTATTTATATATAAATTTCACAACATTGTAATCTCAGGGATTTGCCCCCCCCTTCACCCCCCTCCCATCCTGCTCAAAGTTGTGCACTTCAGTTTGGTGCTTAGCTTGTTTGACTTTCCTCAAGGCTTTTGTTTATTTTTTTCACTATATCCCATATATTAGTGAAACCATTTGGTTTCTGCCTTTTTCTTTATGGCTTGTTTCTGCTAATATGATTTCTTCTAAATACATCCATGTTGTTATGAAATCGTTGAATTTGTCATTTTTAATTGATGAGTAATATTCCATTGTGTATATATACCACATTTTTTTCATCCAGTCATCCGTTTTGGAGCATTTAGGTTGTTTCCAGGACCTTGCAATTATAAATTGTTCTGCAGTAAACATCCGGGCACAGGTGTCCCTTTGTACCCACATTGAGGTCTCTTTTGGGTAGATTCCCAAAAGAGCAATTGCTGGGTCAAATGGTAGTTCCATTTTCATTAGCTTGAGGGTCCTCCACACCCCTTTCCATAGTGGTTGAACTAGTTTACATTCCCACCAGCAGTGTAGTAATGTTCCTTTCTCTCCACATCCTCGCCAGCAATTCTTGTTGCCTGTTCTTATAAGGCCACTAACTGATGAGATTAGAGCCTCACCCTTATGATCTCACTTGACATCAGTGAGATGCCGAAAGGCCTTATCTTCAAGGGCAGTCACATGGGGGATTAGGGCTTCAGTGTTTGAATTTTGAACATAATTTAGTCTATGATGTCATTCCTCCGCTGAAACTTCTCACTGAGTCTTCATGTTGTCTACATTTTTGCTAGGCTTTAGCGTATTAATCATAGTTGCTTTACATTCCATTTGTTAATTTAAACATAGAGGGTCTGTCTAATTCTATCTTGATGACTATTTCCCTTTTAGCAATATATTGTTACTGTTTTTTTCTTGCCTTTTTTCATACATGTCAAGTAATTTTTTATTAAACGCCACATGTATGTAATAGTAGAGATTTTATATCTGATGCTTTATATGACTCATCTTTTAAACTCAAATGGGGCCAGGCACGGTGGCTTGTGCCTGTAAGCTTCAGTCTATAAAGCTGCTGGGGCTAGAGATCGCAGTTTGAGTCCCGCCTGGGGCTTGTAACGAGACCTAGTTCCAAAAAAATAGCTGGGTGTGGTAGTGCGCACCTTCCTCTTTTTTAGTGCAGAGGCTAGGATTTCGGGGCATTTTCTATATGTTTCTGCTTATTCACTAGTGTTCTTGGTCATCTCTACCACAAATGCTGTCTATCTTCACATACTTTTCTCTCCTGAGAGGTAGACTGCAATGACATGCAATTAGTGATGAGGATTAGAGTTTTCTATTGGGGTCTTCTTAGTAAGGTAGACTGCAATGACATGCTAATTTAATGATGAGGATTAGAGTTTTCTATTGGGGTCTTCTTAGTGGCCCTTTCTCTTCTCTTTGTGGTAGGCAAACTCCATCTTATAAGTCTGCACACTGTTTTGTATGACATTATTTTTCCCCTCTGCTGGTGGTAGTACATCTCTAATGCTGTTGATTTAGAAAACCGGGTTCAGGACTTTCCCATGGGTAGAGTATTATTATCATTTTTATTACTGTTATTATCATTATTATTTGACAGTTTACATAACTATAGTTGGACTGTACCTTGCCCTGGTGGCAACAGGAATTTTTGCCCAAGACTTAGATCTCTTTTCCCAGGAGGGGTTGCATAGGGCTTTATGCTTTGTTCATAGCAGTAGCAGCAATCACTTTCACCTTCACTTTGCAATACTTACCCATCTCTTGCTGTCCTTACCATCTTTCTTATGAGAAGGGGGTTGAGGTCAGTGGAAGCTTGCAACTGGATGCAAACTGTCCATATACTTACAGTATAGAGTCAAGGTTTCTATACTCACCTTTTTCTACTCCAATCCTTTACCACTGCATTAAAATTTTAGCTGGATACTTGTAATCTAGTGTAGGAAAGCCAGTTTTTTTTCTTCTTTTAGTCTGTCTCTGCTAAGCAGGTCCTCTTGTTTCACTGCTCCTTGGAGAAGCTTACATTTCAATGGATTCATATCCTTGGTTAACTAGTGACTTCACTTCTTTAATATGTTCAGGCAAAAATCACAAATTCAGGCATGTTTGCATTCAGGCAAAATTGAGATTCTGTTAGTCTGAGTTTTTCTTATGGTTAAGGTAGAAGTTGCACTTATATCATCTGTCCATTGGAAACTAAAACTTCTAATATACCTGAACTTTTAAAATGGCAATACTTTGTCTTATACATATACATGTCACCTTGTAGAATGCCCTCCAGTTCTAAGACAGTATGTTCTTTCACAAACTTCAGCTTCTATTTCTTACAGCGTCCACTTGAGGGTCAAGACATAGAAGATGTCTGTTCAACAATGATCATACTGACTTAGTATCCTAAAAAGGTGATATTCAGGAGTAAAAATAAAAACTGTAATGCACATTTGGTCTTTGTGAACTTTCTGGAAGTAGGAAAGTTCACAGCAGGTGACATTTGACCAACATTGTTTAGAATATCAGTTCAAACCATTCAGCTTGACAGTTGTTATATAAGATATTTGTTATGCAGGAAACCTCATCAAAAAGATACATTGTTTAAAACAAACATACATTTCAAGTTTCTTTAGAATCTTTAATTTTCATGGAAGAGCTTGAACCCAACATGACAATGGGAAAATGGATTCCAAAAATCTTGGAAAATTATGAAATCTTTTACTCCCCCTAGGCCAAAGAGGCATTGATAGATACTTAGTTCCAAGCTAAACTTACTATGGGCCAGCACAAAGAGGAAAGGCAAATAAAACATGTGGTGTACTTATGTGCACCATGGAGCTTTCTTTATAGCTCAAAGACTTATCCCTTTTGCTGTAGGTCCTTAGGCTGTTTGGAAAAATAAGGAAGCATTTCTCAGTTGTCCCAGATGCAACTTTATGAAATATAAAAAAATAACTTGTGAAGTTAGAGAGGATCCTGTTCCTTATAACCCAAATATCCCTTTAACTTAGTATAGAGAGATGCAAACCTTCTTTTCACTCTATCTGAGATAACCATTATGTTGGTTAGCTTGGTTTACTTATAAGACTGTAAATATGAAGGTAATTTGGAGATTTTACAATTCTTGAATAAGGAGAATTACATTAAAATTCAGTGCCCTTTGTGAGATGTAAGCATTCTTGTGCATAGTATTTACTTGGACTAAGTATAATAAGGTCACAGTATGATTATCCTTGTTTCATGAGTATTGTACAATAACAGAAGGGATGTGCTTCAACAGTGGTCCATTTATTGGAGATTTATATATATATTAAACTTTTGTCATTGCAATGCAAATATTCTGTTGTGTAACTCTAGTTACCTACTGTTTTATAAGCTAACCCAAGTTTCAAAAAGCCCCATATTATAGCGCATGGTTTGTAGGGAGGGGATCATAATCTACTTGCTGTGTTGCTACCAGTTCCTTTGTTGCCCATGACATTGACTAAGGTACCTCACTGATCATCACCTGGTTTGGAGGTCAGGTGGCTTGATGGAGAGGGCAGGGAGGCTAGCTCACGTGGGGCAGCCAGAGTACCTCATACAACCACCCAGTGTTCTTGCTTCTGGGAGACCATATTCTTCATGTGACAATTCTGTGCCCCCAAAGAGAGCATTTCAAGAGACTCCCAAAATCAGCTCTGGAGCCTCTGGACTTTTCTCTGCACTTTCCTGTGATAAAGCAAATCACAAATACTGATTGGGTTTCAAGGGAAAATAATTAGACTGTAATAGACTCTTAATGGAAGGAGTACAGAATATGTGGCATATTTGATCCCACATATGTCGTTAAAGATATGGCCCTGCACGTATGCAGGGAACCAAAGATAACACAGGTGAGTTACTGCTTATCCTCTTCTGACAAGTTTTCCAGGAAAGATCTGGACAGTAAATGCTGTCCAGTGTTGTATAATAATCTGGATATACTATATGATATATATTACATCTATGTTATATGGTAAGCCTACTCATTAATTTTTATCCCAGGTCATGAATTTTTCAACTATAAAGTTAAATTTGTAAAGTGTTAGGTTTATGAGTGAGTACATCAGTTTGAAGGTACATATTTGCATTGCCTTTTTTGATAAATGTTGTGATCTTTATAAATCTCTGGGAGACTATTTTTGCATAAATGTAGTCAACTCCAGCATTAGGATTCAGAGAGCCCAGAAGTATCCTTTAAAAATTCTAAAATTGACACTCTTTCTTCGTATATAATTCTACAAATAAAACTATGAATGTTATCAAGATTTTCATTCCTTAAAAATGCTCTCCAAATTGTAAAATGTAACTTTACTGGTGTCGTTTGTGCTGCAAAAAACAAACCTATGTGGACAAACAGTTCTAAGTTCTAATGTGTGTATAGTGCCTCTGTTTCAAAGTGGTATTGTGTATATGATCTCAAGTTGGCACCATAAATGAAACTTTCAGGTAAGAAAGCAGTGCTGAGCAGTTAAGGTGACTTGACAAGAGCTAATAAGAGTATTAATATATTTAGCTTAGGTGTTATTTCTATATTTTTATCTTACTTTTCATTATGGTGTCTTAGATCAGGGAGGAAGGGGAACTATAATTGCTCTGCCTGTGCATATGTAATAATGTAAATAGAAAACAATCATTTCTAAGAGAAAGCCATGGTTTAGTGAAACAAATATGCCTGATTACTGTGGATAGTTTGAAAATCTGTTTTAAGTCAAAACCTATGTGGGCATGAATCCTACCATTTCTGTTTATGAACTCTGTTGATTTGGGAGAGCATCCTGGTCCTTTTAAAGTTTTGATTTCTTGATCTGGAAATTAGACTTAATAACAATAGTTTTGAGTGTGTTATACAAATAGTGTTTGGATAGTGTCATTTTAAGTGCCAATAAGCCTTAATATTTAATGCTGACATAATAATCATAGTGTGACAATGACTTTTATAAAATGCATATCACTCTACTGAATAATATAACCATGATTAAGTAAGTTTTGGTTTAGTCTTATGAACTTGAAATTTAATCCTAACAATTAAAGAAGTAGCTAGTGAGTGCTTCTAAAAAGATATTTTTGAAGAACAGAGAGTGAATAATTTAGACTTTGTATACCCTGTAGTCTGTGTCCTAGCAAATTAAATGTCATTTTAGTGTGAAGCTAGTCATAGATGATGCATAGAAAAGGGGATATTGTTGTGCTTTAACACAGAGTTTAACTGCACAAACAACAGACTGTTGATCAAATTTGGCTCTGTGATATATAGTTAATTGACCCAAATTAAGAAGATTGGGGGTAAAGAATTTGAAGTTATGGAGTCATAGTTTTCTTTTGAGAGGTTATTTATAACTGTATATGTTTCAGGTGTACAGCATTGAGATTTGATATCTTTATTACAGTGTGATCACCACTGAAACTTTCTACCCCTCTGTCATCTTATCCGATATTCACAAAGGGTGAAAACATTTAGCCTTTCATTTCTGTAGCAGGCAGAATAATGCTTTTCAGACCCAAAGGTGTTCATGCCCCGATCCTTAGAGCCAGGGCATATGTTACTTTACAAGGCAAAGAAATGTTAGGATTTTGAAAAGAAGATTATCTGGGTAGGCCGGTTGTAACCTCAGGCTTCATTATAGGGGATCCACTGAGGTAATAAAGGATGTTAGGCAAGTAGGGGTCAGAGAAGAGACTGCTACAGCTCTAGGAATATAAATTTGCATTCTCTTAAGCTTTTCAATTAGTGTTAATCTGCTACAGATGCAATAGGAAACTAATACATTGGTCTGTTTTTGTGTGTAGGTTTGTGTGTGTGTGTGTGTGTGTGTGTGTGTGTGTGCAAGTACTCATGTGTTTAATCATATGGGGTGCTGATTGCATAATAATATTAAAAGTAAAAGAAACCTTGATTGAAAGATGTTTGGGGGATAAAATATTCCTACTGGAAAGGGATAAAATTCTGAATGAATAAGGATAGGGTTTATTATTTCTGACTTCATCCTGTCTTGCTATTGTGAGACTCAAGTGATCATTTCATTTGTGGTACTTTTCCATTTTTTAAAAATTGCTATTCATTAAAAATAACACACACACACACACGTACACACAACAAAAACAAAACAAAACAAAAACCAGGCACAAAGTTCCAGACATAGGAGTTGACAACAATAGGCTAATGTGCTTATGTTGTTTATATTTGATTTATTATGCCCTAGAGTTTTGCCAAGTTATATAGTTGCAATTTATAGCTTCATATATGGGATATTTAGAAAACAGAAACACCCACAAAGTGTGTAATTCTCCACTATAAAACCATAAAAAGTCTATTTGATCTCCGTTATAGAGGACTCATGGAAAAGAAAAGGTCTTTTGAGGCAGAGGACTAGAGTTCATATTCCACTCACCCTTTTTTTCCGGTAACCTCTAATCCTTCCAATATCTTGTGGGAAACCAAATGACAGTTCTTACAGAAGACAGGAAAAGGCAAAAGATGTCTGACCAGGGAGTGCTTAATCTTATCTCACAGCTGCTCAAATTGCATCAGTCTCTTTAATTCCCTAAGTTTAAATAGGCATCTTGGCTACATTTTATTTCCGCATTAAGTCCTATCATTTTATTGTCTTGTCCTTTGTGAATACATATAGTTACTCTGAACAGCTTTATCCTTTAGCCAATGCCTGTGTTTCAATAAAAGCACCTCCACAGATGTTGTTGGAAGGGACCACATCTGGGAGCCTGGCTGGTAGCCAGCTAGGTAGAACAGGTTCTCTTGCGTGATCCAGAAACACACAGTCATCTTTGCAGAGCTTAAAATGAGAATTCAATTTTATTTTCTTTGAATGGGATTGTTTAGTTTGCCTTGTGGGAAATGCATTAGGATTTCTGACTAGAACTCATGGTTATTTGTTCCGTTTTGGTTTTTCTAAAACATGCATTAGTCACCTTAGGATCATACAAGGATAGCCCTGGAATGAAAAAGATTTAAAATTTTAAATACCAGAATGTTGATCAAGTTTGAATGTCAGTGCTTACAAAATTTTAAAATTACAAAACGTAGTGTCATTGTTTGAGCAGAAATCAGAGTATCAGAGTCTATATAGCTCCAGTTGTCCATTTTGTTAACCATTCTGGCTTTGTGAAGTTAAAGGACTTTTTTGGAATCTGAGTGTCTCCTGGAAACATTTCACAGTGCTGGTTTCTAGTTGCTGGAGAGTTTCATATTCTATATTCTTCAGATATAGAGGTACATATTCAGCATATGTGTTATAGAATAAAATACTAAATTGTGGATTTCCACTTTATTTCCCAATTTTATGGTTGGGAAGTCTGAAAAAATATTTGAAAAACTTTCTACCTTCTCATGGACTCCTGTAATAACTTCCTGTGGCATAGAAATATCTGTAAACTCACTATATACGGAGGCCTCTCTGAGTAGATGACTCTGTGTTATTAAGGGTCAGAGTTAAGAGAGCTCAGGTTTTGGCCTGTGTGAGGGGGAGTGCTTGGGTTAAGTTGACTTCTGGATAAGGACCACCCAGTTTTTGCAGTTTGCCTAACAAGCTGCTACCTATTATTCCAGGAGGAAAATTCATTAATACCTTAATGAATGAGAGCTGTCTGCATTGCTTGAGAATGTGTCAGCTATAAAACCTTGCTTAGTTTGACTCTTCCAGAGCCGGTCCAGTTCCATGAATAATTTGACAAAAAACTGAAGGCAATGGTTTTGTAGCAGGTGTTAGTGTGCTACAAACCCACCTCCACAATTCAGTGGCATTCTGTGTAGAGCTTTCTGTTCTGTTGTTCTGTTAACAGATGTTGTGATTAACACCAGACAAGCTGCATTTCACTGGGAAGTGAAGTAGTCACTGAGTTATCTCATTCACTTAATCTTCAATGGGCTGAATGGGTGTGGTCTTTAAATTGTGATCCTATTTTTATATTTATTTAATGACATACTTTAGAATTCCCCATGTTACTTGCAACTGTCTTCCTCATAGAGTAGGTTTCTCTCATTTTAACATTTACACATGAATGACCCTAAATCACATTTAAAAGAGAGGATTACGCAACATGCAAATGTTTTCAGATATCATTTTCCAGGAAAATGTTTCTTCCTCTGAGCTGACATGCTTTTATCACTCAGATGTTTGGTTTCATGTTCCATAGCGAACTCTGATTGAAGTCATTTTTATTAGTTTCTGAGCAGTTACAAACTGGTAGTAAGACTATATATTTGTATACAGTGGTGTTTGGGACTGATGGAATGTCATTTCAGAAAGGCAGGAAACCCAAAAGTTTGGTCTACCACTTCTGCAGGATTTTTATCTGTGTGTTCTCCTTAAATATGGAATCAGTAGGTAGGTGGGTGAAAGAAAGATAGACAAATCTCCTCTATCCCTCCAGCCAAATATTCACTCAAGATGCTCCATCTGGTAGAGAGTCCACTCCACTCTGCTCTGCCACTGGCTTACAGAAATTAAAACGTGTGTAACTCCTTCAGTGATGCCCTGCTCTCTGGCATAGTCACTAAATTTTCCTACATTGCATTTAATCTGTTGTTGTTTTCATTGTCTTTGGTCAAATGAACATTCTTTCATAATTAATGATTATTGTAAACATATTTTAATCATTATTGTAAATTATTATATCTTATTGGTTATATATATTTTTTATACTTTTTACTAGCATGCTATGGAATGGGGCATGAGAGATTCACTCTTTTTTCCCTTTTGTTTCTTCTTTGAAGTACCTCTTTTCAAGTACCTTTCTTAATTTCTCTTACTCCATAAGTAATATGTTACTAATTTCGTATCTTCCCTAACTCCTTCGAGTTCAGAAGTAATAAATAATAATAATAATTATTATTATAATAAATGGTGATGTGGTCAGAAAATCAACTGTGACTCATACTGAGGGAGAACATTTGTTTTTGAATTTATGAAGTGTATGAGTTAACAAAACTGAAGGTATAACTACTTCACAAAGTTGCACTTATGAAAGCATGTATATAAAAATACAAAGCTGCATTTATGAATGCATGTATATAAAAATCTTAAGTGCAAATATTTTATGATACAGGTATGATACCAAAATCATTAATTCTAAAGCATTATGTATTTCTCCAGGTTAATTTTCTTTATAATGTTTTAGCTCTGCTCTATAGTTTCAAGTTGAAGTGATGATTTTTTTTTTGAATGTCTGATTTTTTTTGGGGGGGGGAAAAGGAAAAGTCTTAATTGATGATACAAATAACCTAGAGTTTCTAGAATTATTCATAATTTGAAAAATATTATCTTCGATCCACCTTAATATAACTTTCCTTCTGAAGATTCAGTATATTATATCCTTAGTGAATTCTTACCATAAGAATTTTCTAAGTCCTACACATGAAAATTACCAGGTAAATAGCAATGATTTTTAAATGACACAAAGCATGTTAAATGTCCCCAACTCTATATAGTAAAATAAATGTAACATCTTTCTGAGAAATATATTCAAAATTAACATTAAATTAATGGAGAACATTAAAAAATATTAGTGTTCTCTAGTAATACTTGTTAAAAGATCCAAAAATAAACATGTAGTGAAAATTCTATTTGTTTTACTTATTCTATTAAGATGTATTGAAATTAATTTTTGTGAAAATAAAACAAGCAATATTTTTCTTAGTTTAAAGACCAAAAGGTAGAATGATGTTTACTTGATTTTTCAAGACCAGAGGAATAAATTTGTACCATTTTTGTTTAAAACATCCCAATGTGTTCCGAATAAACTTAGCATTAAATTCAGAATAAAACATTTTGAAATTATAATCTCTTTACGTACTTAAATAGATGTAGCTGCAATGATAGACTTAGAAATAATAGTCAAATAGTAGGATTTCACATGAATTTATTACATTGTTATCCTCATTATGTTTTCCCAGAGAGTATATATATATATATATACACATATATATATGTTGATTTTACCACCTTTCAATAATGTGTTGTGTGGACCAATCTTTTGTATGTCTGAAATGTATTTTGTTGAACTGTATTCCGCTCAAAAGAAAAGAACTCCTTTGAAATGACTTGTGGTTTTTTTTTTTTTTTTTCTTACTAGACCTTTAATGAATTTGAGATTGAGCAGCATCAAGAGTGTGCTTATGATCACTTGGAAGTATTTGATGGAGAAACAGAAAAATCACCAATTCTTGGACGACTGTGTGGCAACAAAATACCTGAACCCCTTGTGGCCTCTGGAAATAAAATGTTTATTCGGTTTATTTCTGACGCCTCTGTTCAGAGAAAAGGCTTTCAAGCCACACATTCTACAGGTCAGCATTTTGGGGTCATACTTTTCTGGCATAGACCTAGGTTTCTCTTCCAGTGACTATAATGGATCCTATAACTAGACTGTAAATGAATCTTCAAGCACAGCTGAGGAAATCTCACTGAAGTTCTTTATGGAATAAATATCTTTACAGTTGTTGCAATCTACAAAGAAAACCACTAGTTGGTCTGATTTGTATTAGTGCAGTATGATCAAGTAGAACTATCTGAATCTTCGTAAAATATGTTTCATGTGTTAACTCTAACCTTTTGATTGTTATATTTAAGAGATAGAAATCTATAACTTGGTATTCAGAAATAATTCTAACTGAATAGATTACCGGATGGCCCTGTTTCTGCATAGTATAATTCTGTATATATCAAAGTGGGATGTATCTCTTTTTTACAGTACCTAATTGCTTTTAATATCCAACCTGATTTTTTTCCTAATCTTAATCCCTAATTTGATTTGCACCTTTTAACTGTCCCATATCTTTGAGAAAAAAGTTTGATTTAGAGGAATGTAAAAACATTTAGACAGAAACACAGTTTTATAACTTGAAGCCAGTTCAATAGTATCTCCCATCAATGTTTTTTTAATCTTTCCATTAAAATTGGTAGTGTAGGTATTTACTAGTCATTTAGTTTATAGTGACATCTAGTGGCACTATTAGTGCATAAACTTTTGAGATTTTTGGGAGAAATTTAGGGTTGGTTTGAAACAGAACAGGGGTCTATAAAATTTGTCTATAAAGCAGTTTCAGTGCAGTAATTTCTGTTATGGTTTCACATTGATTGTTTCTGAGTTTTTGTTTTACCTTATTCTATGACAGGAATTTTTACTAACCCATTGTCCAATACTTTCTTTTTCTCTAGTGTCTTTTATGAATATCAATTTTCTTATTGAAATCTGTTTGTGGAAAGTGAATGCTAATTTATAGAATGATCTTTTTTATTCTAGTAATGGTTGGAATCCTCAACAGTTTTTTTATGCCATGTGAGTGATATAAATCATTGTACTTGGGAAAAGTCTTACATTCTATGGACATTTCACAGTAGTTGAGATTTTTCATATACTTTACATTACTGTTCAAATATTTTCCTGGTAATTTCTCATGTATTTTAGGGGTAAAGAAACCTGAAATTATATTACTTCATCAATATTTTGATGGCATCAATTTTAAAAATACCTTGGATTTTACAGTTTTTTTAATAATCCATTGGGATAATATGCTGTTAAAACCATTGAAATAACTGATGACAGTATTTTAAAATCATCTAGGTACAAGTTATTCTTTCATAGTTTAATAAAAACTTACCTTATAGTGTTTCTTTTTCTTTTTAACGCGTTGGGAATGGAAGATTGTGTTCCAAATTGTTGGTGTATCTGTGATTTTGGTTCTACTGCTATTACCTAGCTGGAAACTTTAGAAAAGATGAATTTTTGAGTCTCAGTTTCCTTATGTGTAAAATAAGCACAAGATGTCCTGCTACCCATCAATATTAAGCCCACCATTTAACTTGTATCAAATTAACCTTCTATCATGATGTGATCTTCAGTTTTTAGTGCAAATGAGTCTATTTATCTGGCACCACTCTCGTTTATCTATTTACACATACATATGTCTGCTTTTTATACACAATGTACATTGGATCCTCAAAAGAGATACCTGATGCCACCTTCACTTTTCAATTGAAGAAATTGAAAATCTGGATGGTTCATTAATTTGCAAAAATTTCTAAAATGATGTTAAAGGTTGTGTTTTAACCCAATTGTACTTTCAAAGTTATGTATTTCATATTGTCTCCTATATGAAATTTTGAACTGAGGATGAAGTCAGTAGAAAACTGGAATATTGTTATTTGAAACAAGCAATGGAAATTGAATATTTCAATATCTAAGTTGTAAACAAATCCTCTGTGAAAAGATGTAGTTGATAAGGCTCATTTTATCTCCCTTTTATATGTAAGCCACATCTGTCACATTTTCTTAGGCAGAACATACTTTGGGTACTGTTTGATTCAGTTCTCTCCGCTCAGAAATGGGATTCCGAAATGAAAATTTAAATAACAACCTGAGAAACCAAAAATGACAACTGGAATTGGAGTCCTGACTTCTCCCCTTCTGCTCATTAGCTTTTGCAGAAGTATAGAAGGTGGCATTTACCTATTTGGCTTCTAATTTTCATTTATGTATACAATTTTACTCTTACCTAGTTATCTTGCAATCTTCTGAGTAGGTTTATCTTATCTTGCTACTTTGTAGTTGCCATAAATATCGTATTTACTACCTACTATTTATTTCTCCTCAAAGCTTGCTTTTAATGCAAATGTCTAGTTGTCTTCCATGAAATTATTATTTGTCAGGTGCTGCTTTGAATTGATACTGCAAGATAATTGTAATTGATGGGAAAATAATAGACATTTTTGGAAATTTATAGGAAAATGGCAACCATTTTTGCCTGTGGACAGCTTATAGTCCAGTAATAAAATCCAGACATTTTTTTAACTTTTGATTCTCACTTGGTTTCTAGTGACCGGACAGTCACATGCACTATCACATCTGCCCACATTTGCTCCATGTATAAACATTTTATTCCTTATTCACTACCTTTCTAGAATACATGTAACTATTATTGAAGAGTCCAGATACATATTGTAAATTGCTTGGGTAAATTTATCTTTCTGAATATTAATCTTGTCCCTGAGAAAATCTTCAAAAACTTTAAATTTTGAAGTCAAATGATTAGAAACAGTACTCTAACATACTTTTAAATAAAGGGTACTTTGCAAATCTATAGGAAATGGATTTTATTAGAATTGTCCTCCCCCCAACAATAGTTCCTGAGCCCAAATTTATTTTAATTAGCTAAAGTGGTATTACTCCAGTTTTGCATAAACTAATTGAAGGGAACAAATCCTCAATTAAAAAATACTTAATCTATTTCACTGAGGATACAAAAAAGGATTAGAAATGTAGAGAAAAAAATAGTATTTTAAAATGGCATTGTCTCAGAAGTTATACCTTTTTTTCTATAGCATGAAACATCACATTCACTTGTCAATGACATTTAAAAATCAAATACACCATTACTAAGCTCCCTAGAAAGGAAATTATTTTTATCTAACTTGGTTAAATTATAATATGCCCTTGAAAAACATTTGTAGATCAAATGCAGAACCTCTCTGGGAATTTAATACTTTTCCAGGAAATAAACAAATACATCCTTCCAAATTAAAATGAAGACTCCTCCAGGCTTCTCTTCCCTTGTTACCTTTCTTATTCAACTTCATTGTCTATTTTCCAGAAATCAGTGGAGGACATGCTGGCAGCTTGGGGAGTATTTTCAGACAATTTATTTAAGAGCAGTGTTGCTGCCATGCTGAATGACTGCTTTTATATTTTTCTGGCCTGGCAAGTCAATGGGAATATTCACACGAAATATGTTTACTCTATTAAAAATCATTTTGAAAAGGTACCATCTTAAATGATGTATGGACCATATTTTGAAGAACAGTTGTAAGAATTCTTAAAGATGGTGTGAGCAATTGCCTTTATGCTGCCTATTAGTTTTTGCTCGTGGAATTTCTCTTAGGACAAATTAAAAGCATACCTCTTGTGCCTATATTATTTAAATGTTCGTTCTTAAAAAATGTATACTGCAGACTAAATTCTCTTTGTTTCCATGCTGGTCCAGATGTAATAATTTGCACCGTGACCCATTGGAATGCAGTATACATTAGAACAGATAGACTCAATGGGGTGACTTACTGAAACATTTTAAGTGACCCTTACATGGATTTGAAATGATTTGGGTTTTTTTGAATGCACCAATTTCTAAAAGTTAACAATCAAATCAAATTATGATACTTAAACATTATTTCAGATACACAAAGGCTTTGTGAAATTTCTTTCCATATTGTCTGACTTCCCAAATTGTTTGACTTCTTCATTTCCTCCTTGAGTTTTGTTCCAAACTGGGGCTGGCAGAGAATGTCTCTTCTGGATCTGGTCTTTGTTTTGCTACTTTGTTTCTGCAAAGCTGGTGGAGCCCCAATGCCTTCTCCTCATCTCACAGTCCTACCCTTTAGCTATTCTGGTTTGTGGAATAAAAATAAATCCAGCACTGAAAGTTCTTTAAAAGTTGAAAACAATACAAATCAGTCAATTAGATCAAACTTTAAGGGAAGGTAGAATTGAAAAAAATGTGTAAATCAGATATACTGCTTTAAATAGTATATATTAAAATCCAGAAATATTTTTCACCAAATATTTTCCTGATCCTCAAAAATATAATTTTTCCTTCTCATAGCGGGTGTGACCAAGCACTGTTCTCAGATGACCTGAGAGTATTGTGGTTGGGTTTTAATAGTCAATAATGTATTTTTTATCCATAGTTGTCCATATTTAATTTCTGATATGTCTTTTCCCAGTTCATCTCAGTTTTCCTAGTTTTAGGACTGAAATTACTGCTTCCAGAAACTCTATGTGGTTCACTGAGACAGAAAAAAAATCTGCTTTTACTGACACTTTTAATAAACATACTTTCCCTGCCTCCTACCCCCAGTCATATGTTTGCTTGTGCATTGGTTGGAGGGAATATTGTCAACTTCATCCACTCTTATTTAATCTCTAGTTATAATAATGTTTTAGAATTCTGAATACAAAGTGTTTGTGAGGAAAAAGTTCTTGAAAACTTTTATTCTGTATATTGCTGATAATTTTTGATGCATACTTTTCCCTTGCTATATTCAACACTAGTGACAAAAGAAATAACTGATGTGTATATAAATATGGCTCTGAAAAAAACCTTAAAAAAGATCTCTTTGGTTTGTTTTTACTTATTGCAAACACAAAATACAACAGATCGAGTACTGGCACTAAAAAGGTAACTATCTAATGATGCATGACATGGAATGAAGGGAAATGAATGATTTTCCCTTCAAGTTAGTTAAATATTTCTTCTTAAGTAAAATAATACTATTCTTCACATGTCTCATTATAAAAAACAGATCTGATGATGGAAGTGAGTACTTCTAGAAGGTGGAGAATGATTGCTAGACTTTGAAATGGAAATTGGACCTGTGAACGCTTCTTGAAGTGACTTTCCTGTTTTCTTTCCTGGGCAGAGTGTGGAGGTCGACTGAAAGCAGAATTGAAACCCAGGGACCTGTACTCACACGCTCAGTTTGGTGACAACAACTATCCGGGACAGGTGGACTGTGAGTGGTTGCTGGTGTCCGAGAGAGGCTTTCGGCTCGAATTGTCCTTCCAGATATTTGAAGTGGAAGAAGAGGCTGACTGTGGCTATGACTACGTGGAACTCTTTGATGGTCTGGATTCAACGGCAGTGGGACTTGGTCGATTCTGTGGATCAGGGGTAAATACTGCACTAACAGGAAACCTTTGACATAATAAAAAATTGCCTATTGAGTCACCCTGGATATGTGTAGCACAGGCAAATAGGCAGTGTTTTGCCAAACAAAGTTACATGGGGTTGTGAAAGCCTTGACATATCACAGCATACCTCTTTTGTCTTTCCCGATTTACCATCCCTAGTGAATTTGGGCAATAATCAAATGAAGCAGATTAATTTCTAGCTACTGTCCACATGCTTATGTTTTAATTCACGTTTTATTGGACAGTCAACATTTAAATATTTACTAATCTAAAAAAAAGATCTTTGAGAATCTTGTTGCCTTCTTAAATTAAAACGTAGAAGAAACTAATATATGCATGTCATTCAAATTTCCTTTTCCTTTTGACAAGTATATTTGTTGGAGTGACAGGATGTACCACTAGAGTGTGGGCTTGGTACAGCTGGAACATTCTATTACAGTATCACTTGTGCAAGGTACTGACTATCAATCTCAGGTCAGAGGGTGTTATTCTAAGAAATAAGAAAAAAGCATTTAAGGTTTCTCAATGCCTTTTTTCCACTGAATGAACATTCAGTGGTCTGCTGAATACATATTTTGTTTTGAAAACACTTTCCCCAACTTTTGGAATGTCTACCACTTATATAATTGTTTATATAATACTAGGAAACTCCTGTCCAAATAACAACTAAAAGGAAACCCAAAAAAGCTTTTTTTTTCTGTACTTAGGTTATTAAAACAAGAAAGAATGAATGGTTTAGATTTTGAAAGTGGCTCTGTCTCAGAGCAGCTTCTGAAACAATTTAACTTAATATCACTTCATCTTTTCTGGATCTTACTTTATTTACTTTTAAAGCAAATGAACTTGGCCTAGAATATTGGGGGGGGGGGGAAGTACCATGTTCGGAAACTTGGAAACAGATTTAATTGTGCTTAAAGTCCAGCTGTGTATCTTCATCTGCCATTTCCTTCATTGAAACTCTCAAGTTTCTCAACTATAAAATAAAGTAGTACATCTACTTAATGAAGTTGCTGGGAGGGATAGGTTGTATCCAAAGAAAACATTATCAAACAAGAATTACATTGAAGTAAAAGTGACACATTCTGTATGTATTTATTTGCTTGTTGTTTTTTCTTCAGCCACCAGAGGAGATCTATTCAATAGGGGATGCAGTATTAATTCATTTTCACACTGATGACACAATCAACAAGAAAGGATTTCATATAAGATACAAAAGCATCAGCTATCCAGATACCATGCATACCAAAAAATAACACCAAACCTCCAACAGAACATAAAGGAACATCTATAATGGAGAGAAGACATATTTTTTTTAAACTGAAGAATATTAGCACAAATGTTTTATATAATGTGTTTGAACAGAAGAAAACTGTAAGACCAGAATCATCTCTGTACTGAAAAAAGAGAAGTGTCCAAACTACCCATGAATCATCATTAATAGGATATTTGAGCTCCACACTTGATGGTATTGACAGCTGGAGAAAGGTATCCCATCTTCAAGGAAGACTCCACAAGCTTTTGCTGACAGCTTGACATAGATACCTTGTCATGCAGACATTTAAGTATTTCAGTTCAGGATCTATGAACCTGTAGAAAGTTCTCTTGGACAAGTTTTTGATATTTTGGGGAAATAAAATGATCTTGCAGGTCATGAACTGGAAAACCCTCTTCTTATGTCTTAAGATAATTGCTTTGGCTTTGTATCTTGGATACACTGTAATCAGATCCATAGAATATGTTGTGAAATGGGAGTCTTTCGAGAGTGGCGTGTACTTTAAATGTGGGTATGTCTGATGTTTGGAAACTGGAATATTTCAGCTTTATTATTTTCACTAGCAAAACAGATTAACCTTTCTGAGACACCAATGATCTTGAGACCACTTCATTTTATCAACATTTTGACAAGCTTGAATTGTCAGTAGTGTCTATGATTGCAGTTTAATTCAGCATCACTTATTTAAGTGATGAAACCCCCCCCCTCCCCCTGCTGATTTGTTAACCCAGATCTTTGGACAAGCTGTCTTTTCACACTAAATCCAAGAAGCCTTGTGATGTCTTAGGAACTGGTGAGAAAAGAGGTGTGAACAGGATTCTTCTACAGGACTACCTGGATGGTTCATGCTCAAGTTACCACTGCTGCTATTGTCTTTCTTTTGTTGTTGATCTGTTAGTTGTTATTGTTCATGTTGTCATGGTTAATGTTGTATTTAAAAAAAAAAGAAATGAAATGAAGCAGAAGTAGGCTGTGTAAGAATTGAAAGATCTCTTTATTTCTCTTCCTGGGATCCACTTAAAAAATGCAGTGTTAGAAAAAAGAATTTGTTTCTGAAAGACTTTCTCTGGTGCTATTCCATAAACATTTATTTTTAGACAAAGTTGTTGAACTTGGAGCCAAACAGCCAGAGACTATGAATGGCTCCCTATCTGGCTGGTGGTATTTGAAGACTAAAGATTTGCTAAGGGTATATTGACACATGCAAGGGCTGCATGTGTCCTGTGGGACAACTACTTCTAATGCCTTAGACTTTCTGCACATAATCAAACAGATCATTCTGGAAACACACCTTTGGAACATAATAGTGTCTGTTAATTCACAGCTTCATGAGGAATTCCATTTCCGTCACTGAAAACATTGGTTATAGATGGGTAACCCACTTTTGTTGTAGAAAATGAATTTTCTGCTTTAATGTTATGTGTGCTTTAGTATTATTGTATATATATATTATATATAATATATATATATATATATATATATATATATATAGCGTGTGGGTGTGATTGAGTGAGTGAAGCTATAAGAAGGTGAAAAGTAAGGGGTGATGGAAAAGCTAAAACTTATGTGCCAAGCTCTACCCAATCCTGTTTGCAGTAACACCGTTATTAGAAGGTATCATGAACAAATAATGGGGACTTCTAATTATTACAAAAACCATATATTAAAAAAGGCTCTTTTCTCTAGAGAAACTTTAATTTTTTTTTTTTTTTGTATTTTGGTGGCATTGCACTATGAAGTAGCTTTGTTTTTATTACCTGCCCATGAAAATTCCACATTTAATAAAATTGGGGATTTTTTTTTCATTTTTACATTGAACCCTACACACAGATGTAGCTTTTTGTTTATTTTTTGTCATTTTCCCCCTGTAAAATCTCTCACACAGAATTTTAAGATGTAAATACATTTTAAAAATCACTTTCTTCATCTTACTAATGTTACTTTAGAAATATATAATGATTGCCTGAAATATCAAGCACATTTCAGTGGAGCTGATTTATTTCAGTAACATTTATATTTTTACACTAATATTCAGTTAGCTAAAATATACCAAGAAGGGAAAGAGAAGAGGAAAAATGCGTTAACACCTCCTGTTCAACATTATGCTTCTATCCCTGCTGGGTACAGGAAGTTGTTCTTTTAAAACATTGTGTGCTGTCCATTGTGTTGGTGTAATGCTCCCATTTTGTCAATCAGCAACTGAGGCTCAAAGAAGGTATAGAACATTCACAGGGTCCTTGTGTAAGGTTAGAGGTTGAGACCCAACTTGTCTAGTAATCAAATCTGTGCTTGTTCTACCAAACGTAAGCAAATCAACCTTAGGATAAATACTTGATATTTTTATTATGATGAAACTTCTTGACAAAAAGTAAATTTTGGGTATGAATCACAGTACAACTTTCAGAATGCTTTTCTTTTCCCTTCTGGAATAGCATGAATATTCCAGTAACAAGTGTAGATAGACTGGGAACCACACTTAGTCCTAGAAACTTCAAAACAAAAACTACTCTGAGTTTGGAGTTAGAAATCATGAGCCTTTGATTCAAATAAATATGTTAAATTATTTTATCTGCCTGGTAGAGGAATGTGAGGGAGGGTCCACTTTAGAAATGTTCTGGATAACCTGGTTGATATCTCCTTAGGCTGTGTTCAACACAACTGAGAAAAAAAGTAAAAAGGTATTTAGAATGCATAGAGAGAACTTGTTATTATTCTAGGTCTTCAATGTGAACATGAAATTTTATTGTATCCTATGCAGCTATCAGTGTACTGCATATTATTTTTATATTAATTCATCTTTGGCTTAAATGTTTGTTAAATGCAAATACAGAAGACCACATTGTTATTTTAGTCACTGAGTCTATTTTAGGCATTTTATTAAATTTATTTTGTAAATTATTTTCAACCCCTATGTTAGTATATTGGTTGTGCTCTCTTTTTACCAAAGTTCTTACTCCTTTGCAATACTTGCTAACTATACACAGAACAAAAGCTGCTCCTACCTAATATAATTTTATTAAATTATTTTAAAGTCTATTTTGAATATTAATATACTTTATATCAGGAATTTCAGTTTATCATAATGTACAAAGCATCATGTCTAAAAAAAGCAAGTATAACTTCAAAAATCCCAAAATGTTCCCTACTTGAAATTTCCGGAATTTTGCTGTCTAGGGTTAATTTTAATATTTAATATCAGAATCAAATTCTGTAAAATTTTATTTTTAAATATTCTAGTTTCCTTTATTTGTGTTTGGTTACCACAGTATTTTTGATAGTAAACTTCAATTATGAAATTTAGTTCTCCCATGCAGAAAATTTCTAAAAGCATCTGATAACTAATTATTATTTTTCACAAGTGTAGAAATAATTAAAAAATTCAATTGCACACTTTTCTTACATTTAGTAAAATCTAGCCATATATATGTACTAATAGCTTTTACTTAAAACATTTATCAATGTTTAGAACTTTTATTTAGTGATAGAAGGTGGACTAGCTAATTTGGACAACCTTTCTTCTCACTTGTTAAATCTGGCATGAGAGGGAGAAAAAGAGGAAAATTAATCATCTAGAGAGTTATAACTTGAATTGCAACAATGTCTTCTATTTTGTAGGACAAAGACATACACATTCTTAGGAAAACAAAAGAAAGTGTTATCTTATGAGTGGGTTAGACTTTTTTATGTTTCCATGTCTAATAAGTGGTTGTCATTGAATATTTTAACTTTTAGTGTTACTGCAGTAAGATTGAGAAAAATAGTCATTAGCTTAGGAAACAATTGAAAGGAAAGTTGAATCACATACATTGAGAGAGAGGATGTTTCAAACTATTTTCCACTGTCGGTTCTTCAACCTGCTTACCATTTGTTCATTCCATCTATTCACCTTAATCCAGCCTCACCATGTCCCCACACAACTCTCACCTGGCTCAGATGGTAATGCAGGAAGATTCCAAAGAGATGATAAGACCTCAAGTGAATCTATAAGTTTCTTTTCACATAATATTTAAATTAAAAAAGCACTCTCTGGTAATAACCCATGAAGGGATGGAGGGCTTTACTCCCAAAATACAATGATGAAAGCAACATTATATCAATTTTTTAAAATACAGCAAATATCAACTTATAGTTTTGGAAGTTATGAATTATACATTTGGGTTGGGGCAGTGAAGAGTATATCCTATGAAACCAATATTCAGCTCAAAAAGTGTAGATCAAATGTCCTGTCAGCCAGTTTTTTCATTAACTTTGATGTCAGGTGGAGGTGTTGTGTGAATAATGAAATTACCTGTTTTATCAATGACTTCACCCATCCTGTTTACTCTGTTCTGTCTACTTATATTATCCATATTTTTGCATAGCTATGGAATTTTTATAGCATACTTGCTTATGAAATAAAAATAGCAACTAAGATTATTCATACTGATTTATAATAGTTTAAATATGTGGTTCATGCTTCAGTGTGTTTAAGATATCTCATTTTAAAAAGACCCAATGGTGCTTCTACTGTTAAGTACTGTAGGCTAATTATATCCATCATAATATTAAACTGCACAACAAATCCAAGAACAAATTTCCTACCTATCAAAAAAACACTGAAGTTAGGAATTTAAAAAGAATAACAAAAGAAATTTAGTTAAAATAATTTTTAACCAAAATGTGAAAGTGAATTTCTCTCGTCCTCTTTTGATATTTTAAAATCAGAAGCAATGACTCATGAATATGATGCTTAACAATGAAAGAAGTGATAGTTGAGTTTGGGGGGGAAGGGAAATATTCATTTTAAGAATGACCATTGCAAATATTTAAACAGAAAGACTGTCCAGAAAGGACAAATACATTGAAAGGATTATGGATAATGAGGCTTACATATACAAAACTATCCTTGAAGATTATGAATGGACATTCTTTAGCGTAAGAGCTATATTAAAGAGTAATGTAAATTGTAGGAAATTGTAGAAAATGTTTTCCACAGAGATATAAATCTGTGCTTGTCTGTTTTAAGTCACAAAGTGTCTACTAGTTGTGTTTGAATTTCTTGGGGATGTGATGTTTTGTCTTTTTCAAGTCAAAAGACATAGTAGAAGGATATAATTTATTTCATTTTAAAATTTTTATATATTCCATTTATTTATTCATTTATTAAATATTTGCTTAATATCTACTAGTATTTAAACTACTGTGTTAAGTAATAGGAATTTATAAACATGAACAATAAAAAATGAAAATATCATATATGATCTCATGAAGGTTAACTTCTGATTGGACAGATAAACTAATATTTTTGGACACAAAGTCAAAAACTGCAATATTAAACATGCATATAAGTTTAGTAACTTTTGTAGGGCCTTGTGTTAATTAACCTGGTTACACTGTAGGGCAAATGTTAACTTAGGCATGCATTCTTTCTTATCCTTGATTTCCTACTATCTTCCTTGCATTTATTTTAAATATTCAATTGTCACACAAATAATATTTTTGCAAAGTCTCATATTTTCAACTTACAATGTAAATTCTTTATGCTTGAAATGACAATGGCATGGGATAACGTGCCACAATTTCAACTTTTATTTAGAACTAAACCATTTCACATGTTAAAAAATACCCAGCACCTGTAGCGTTTGATGAATGTTACTCTTGCTGCGATACACATGAATATGCTTTAATCCCATAACCACTAGTCATTTCTGACCTACCTACTAAAACTGAAAATTTTAATTATAGCATTTCACTGATCATTAATTCTCTCTCCAAAGTAGTAAGTCATTTTCAAGTGTTGGGCTAACCAAAGAGGTGAAAGACAAGTGAACTAAAACATTCAACCACTGATGAGAGATAACTGAAGGGGACACAGAGAAGTGGAAAGCCTTTTATATTCATGAATTGGAAGACTTAATATGGTTAAAGTCTGCTTGAAGCAATATATAGACTAAATTAAAACACAAAAATGCCAAATTTACAGAAATAATGACATTTTTTTAAAGAATAGAATAACTCTTTTGAAAGACTCAATGTACAGCAAGAAACATATCTCTTTGAGAAGAACCAATACCCTTTTACTTGTTTCCCTATCTAGGAATTAGCTCATTCTTGGCTAATAAAGATTTGAAATCATGTAGACTTTCACTTTTGCCAAAATATATTTGAGAGAAAATTCCTGAACTGAAAATTCAATAAAACATATATTTTCACAACATTGACTCCAAATAAATTAGAAAATTTGAAAAAAGAATTTTTTGACAGTTACAAGAAATTCATGACAAAATCACTACTGTATGTTAACGGAGAGATTAGGCATTGTTGTTACTAAGAAACGAAATAGGAATAAGTAAGAGAAAAATCTGATCCAGTAAAGTATAATTGTAAATGCATACCGTTTACTGTTTTAGTAGGATCGATAAGTGATAAAAGAGATATTGGCAATTCAAATTGAGAGGTGAGAATGCATTTTAATTAAGTTTAGCTTTTAACAAAGATTGTCCTAACTTCAAGGGTATAAAATTATTAAATTGATAATTCTGTGGACAATTTTTTTCTACCTTTTTAATTCAATGATATCAAGATTATATTTAATGAAATATGAGGATGGTGTTTCAAATAGCAGACATTATAAAACATTCCTGTTAGCATGTTTTCTGTGAAAACTGAAAATATCATTTGTGCTATCATTTTCTTCAAGTTAATTCTGAGAAGAAATGCAAAATAAATCAAATTAGAACTGTGTTAAGGTTTTGCCATATAGATTTTATTATAAGATAATATGGCTTTGAAAGCACTACAGAAGTTTAGAAAATTATACTGAGTTCCCTTCTCTGTGTGTCACCAAATATTTGTTATGCTAATTGCTTTTATTCTTCTACTGAATTAATCTTCCCCTGCAAACTTTCAAGACTCTTGAAAGGAAGAGGTTCATTTTATTCATCGGTGCATATTTTACTTTGCTCTTCTAAGAACGGCATGATAGAAAAGATTCTAATACATATCAGTTGAATTAAATTGAAAATGGAACTCAGACTGAACTACTTCATGTATTCAAAATTATTCAGATGAATATTTGTCATTTTAAGATTTAGGACTTTTTCTGAGTAACACTGCTGTGAAAGTAATAACAGTACGGGGATGGATTTGCCACTTTCAATAATGACACAGAAGATGCTCTATGTTTAAATATTTAGGTTAGTTATATTACACAACTTGGATCACTTTTGTAAAATAAGAGATATTTTCCTCTCTTTATTTCTATGCTTTTTAATTGAAAGGAACAAATTTGGGATAGGACCTTAAGTTGTTTTATAGCCATGTGAATAAATTTAATTTTCAGTGAAAACATTTGTCTTCTTTCAAGCTGTATGAATCAAAAGGTTTTTTAAAAATCCTAGATTTTGAAAAAGACTAATTAATCAATTCTATTATTGAGTGCAAAAGGTTTGTTTTATAAGAAGAACAAAGTTAAATTTCTATTTACCTGCACTTAAGGTTTTTTCCAAAACAAGTTATTTTGGTTCCTTTAATTTTCCTCCAGAAATGGCTAAGGAAGTCAGTGAAAATGGAAAGCAAGGAAATTTGAAATGAACAGAAACCCCTTTCTATTCTCATCTAATCTTTGTCAAATCTGAAACTCCTGTCATCAACTTTAGAACTACCTCTACTCATCTAGATTTTTATTGAATTAGTTCTCAATATTGAGGGGGGGAGCTCAAAATGAAGGGGAAGCTCAAGAATAGAGTGTTCAGAGGTGGAGAACGATGACAGAACAAAAAGAAGTTATAAATACAACTTCTGAGAACAAACAAGCTTTATTAATTAGCCAAAGGAACCCTTTATTAGGGTATCACATAGAGATGACCACACAGAGATTATGATGAACATTTTAATTGCTACTGGACAAAACACACTGAATAAGTTCCCTACTTTTTCTAAGGTGCATATTTAAATATAAATCTGAGTTCATTGCAGGCAGTAAAAACTGTTGGATTTTAAGCAGGAAGACAATTCATGTAACTTGCAGATGTGGTGAAGTGATTCATTCTTGATGTGCTGCCCATGTTAACTCCTGGAACATTAACAAGCGACCTTCCAGAACTGTTTCCTGTACTGTAACCTAGAAGTCTGAGAATCAGGAGGCTGCTGATGAGTTTATGAGATCAAAATCACAGTGGAATAAGTTAAGGGTGTTGCACATACAAAGGAACTGCCTATTCAATTTTGTATCATGTTTTGAAACATATGTCTTGTTTCCTTTAGTTGTGATTATTGATGTCCTGCTCCCCTACTTCTCTTAATATAAATTTTAAGAAAATTTAAAATAATATTATATGGATATGTTAGTTTGTACTATTATATGAGTTGGTTGTTAGGGTCATAATATAGATTCCCATCCTTATACGAACTGAAAACTTCCACATTTATATAGTCAGTTTATAGCACTTCATTTTGTTTTAGATCTCAATAGCAAAACTGCCAACTCTTTCAAAAATACTTTGAACTCGGTGTGTTCAAACTAAGTCAAGTTTCAATGTGATCTGCTTTCATTAATGATATAATTTCTCTTCCAGTTGTATAAATCAAGGTGTAATATAAATTCTTCCCCCAATTTACATTCCATATAAAATTTAATACCAAGAACTGTCAACATTACCTCCATAATCTCAATCTGTCTGCTTCTTGCCAGCTCTACTACTGTTAAGCCAGTCTTTGTTATGTCTTTTCTGCCTTTGTGCCAACATTCTTAGATATACCCCTATAAGTCATTAATTAAGGCCCTGTTAGGCCAGTATTATGACAATCCTGATTTCACCTGTGAAATAACAGGAAGAGCTGAAATTTCAATCCGGTCTATCAGATTCTTGAATATGTCCATGCATACAACACTATACAACTTGAACTTAAATTCTATAAAAAAACGGATTGTGAATTCAATTAATTCTTGTAAAATAGAAAGCGGTTCTCTTCCAGACTGGCATCTTTTAAGTTATGACACTGAGCACTGGCGACTATAACTTTAAAATCTTGACTCACTAAAATTCTTTCTACTGGGAATTAAGATAATGCCATCCAGACTTTTTCCTTCTAAGAACTGACATTTGGCTTACCACAGGAAAATCGTTTGGAGAAACTCTAGGAATGCAGATTTCACATGCTCTTAGACTATGCCTGTCCTATGTCAACTCTCTCAAGTGAACCTTCAGGCAAGTGCTGCATCATCTATTTACAGTGGACTCCTCTGACAAGTGCTTGAGGTGCAGCTCTTCTCTCCCTGTTGATTATAGAAGTATCCCTGTGATTTCAATTCCAGATGCACAAGAGGCTGACTTGACATCCTGATTTGAAAACTGAGACTGATTTGCATTATTTCCCAAAGTCCACCACTAACTGACATAGAAAGACTCTACGACAGTCAGTAGATTTATCCCATTGAACTCTTTATTTGAATGGGACTTTCTTTTCCTAGGCTATGTTCTAGCTCCAGATATGATAAATGATAAATGAGTTTGAAATCAGAGTCGCTGTACTTGAATGGGCACCATACCTAAGGACACTGACTCTTAAAATCCATCATTTCATGGTAGAAATATTTTGACTTTTCTCCAGAATGAGCTATTTTGAAAACACGAGCTATATACCACCTCTCCTGATCCCATGTATTCATCCATTACTGTGAGCTACTTGGGGCAGCAGAGCCTGACACCTGCCATATCTGAGAGTGCCCGAGGTGGGAGAGCATCTTTTGGCGACTGTTTTATACAGATTGTTGTCTTCCCCTCATTTGCAAGGTCTGCTGAGGCATGCCGCACATCTCAGTAGCTTTTCCTACTGTCAAGTGTGAAAATTTCCAGTAGCCGCTTTCTACTGAGTTGGTCTTGTAGTTTATTACATTCTCTAATAGCTTCTCAGTTACTAAGTGTCTCTCTAAATGAGAGTCTCTATGTCGCTCATGGCCGTGGTGAAAACTTGGTGAGTTCTACAGCCATTCATCTAAAATGTAGAACTAAAGGAAATTCATAATCCTCTGTTTCTTCAGATATTAACTCCTGTTAACTCCAAAGACAGTGATTTTCAATTCAGAAGAAAATCTCATCGTCACTCCATACAGGTCTACAAAATCATAGTTTAGTAAGTAGGAATAACTTGTCAGTAAAGCTCAAGTTTTCGTCAACTCTTATTTTCACCTTAGGCTTTTTTTTTTCATTACTGAGTCCTAACCCAGAGAAAAGTGTTCATCTAGTATCTATATCATTTATAAATAATGAGACTTGTTGGCACTTGAATGTTTCATCACCTCAATCTACTCCTGTTGCAGCTAGTTGTGAAAAATTAAAACAGAACATTCAAAATTTCCAGATTTGGAAAGAGGTAAGCTTGAGATGGACACCTCTAAATCTAATTCATCTTATATTTTTTTGATAGAAATATTAGCTTTGTAGACCTAAGTGTAAAATATATATAGAAAAGCACGACTACCTTTCTATATAGAAACATTAGTGTCAGTGCTCTAGAAGAGGAACCCCACAAATTGCAAGACTAGTCCCTGTCCTGAAAATAGGACCCAACCCTCTTGAGTAAACTCCGCGAGAGCAATTCAGTCCATTCTACTAACAGGTGTCAAAGTGTTCAGTCCAGCTCTCTCTGTTTTCTCCCAATGGAGATAATACAGTGTTTAACCCTCTAAGTATTAAAGCCAGGGAAGACTAACATTTCTCTGATAAGTTGAAGAGAAATTTAACAAAATTTAAAATTTTGGCACAAACTATAAGAAAATTAAAGATTCTGGGTAGAACTTCTCAAATTAAGCAATATGACAGGAACTATTTTAGTAAAATACCTTGTTACCAAAATAATACAGAACAAATGAAATACCAAAGAGCAAAATAGACCCAGTTGAATGTTACATTCTTGAACTGGAAGAAAACAATAAGATAACCATAGTTGAGGCAAGAGGGAAAGGTAAAAGAAAAAGTCCACATAGAATATAATAGGGAAGACACTTGAGACAATCTGACATAAAAAAAAAAACAGTCTGTGAAATAGCATGTAAAAGGGAAAATGTTAAATGAAAAAAATTCTTTTATGTAAAGGAATGAATGAATGTGTAAACTGAAAGGGTATGCACTGTATATTATCTGAGAAAAGTTATGGAATATCCTATGAATGACAATGTTATTCTTCAGACAGTCAATCTGAATAAAGGAAAAAGCTTGATAAGTGGAAAATAAATTGTTCTCAGATATCTTCACAATTGTCATCAATGTCAACAGAGAATGAGATATGTCTGCACAAATCATCTAGATAGAGATCCAAGTCAGCAAGACACAACTGTGATGTCTTCAATGCTATACTTGCAACCCATGTAACGTTTTAGGACCCATATCCTGTGCTCAATACATACTTGTTGAATAGATGAATATAAATTCTTGAGAAAAAAAGTGGATGGTTGTTGAACATTACAATCAGTTAGCTTCTCATGAAAAATAAAAAAGGCACATTATGGAATATGAAATGAAAAAGTTCAGACAAACAATGGAAGAGTCAAAATAAGTTTGGTGGGAATAAAGAAGCTGTTATATTGTATTATTTTTATGACAATAATACCCATTCCTCTATGTTAGGATAAAGGCCAGAGCACAAATAAAATATTGTCTTTGTGTCACTTAGATATCACTTTAGATCGTGTAACCACTGACCTTTTATGTGTACTTTGGGCAGAGCCTTGTACAATCTAGATTTCAAGTTAATCCCTACTCTAATGAACAATATATATTTTTAATGGAAAAATACATGCTGCTCATTCTATTAAAAAGCCAGAAGTGGAGAAAAGAAGAAAAAGAAAGGTTTGGAAAAATAAGCTTATCTGTGTTGGAAAATGAGATGAGTTAATTTGGAACCAAGAGTGAAGGTTATATGGAATAAGATGTTTGAAAAGTATGGCTACAAGAAAGGCCTGAAAAGGAGAAAAGGAATTTTAAGAAAGATTATGGGAAATGTGGGAGCATAGATCAGCATCATATATTTTTGTTGTTGCTGTTGGGATGTCTTTCTTTGGGTGCAGTATCCTGAAAGTTAGCCCTACTGCACCCTGCATGTATGTCTGGATATGTCTCTGTTAAAGTAATACGTGAGTTTCATGGCAATTTTATCTTTTCACTGTTGTAGTCATAGCACCAACTTGGGGGAAATTAGGCAGTCAATAATTATGTGTTGAATGGGCCAGGCACGGTGGCTCCTGCCTGTAAGCTTCAGCCTATGAAGTGGCCAGGGCTAAGGATCGCGGTTCGAGTCCTGCCTGGGGCCCGTAGCAAGACCTAGTTCCAAAAAAATAACTGGGCATGGTGGTGCGTGCCTGTAATCCCAGCTACCTGGGAAGCTGAGGCTGGGGATTGCTTGAGTCTGTAGTACCCCGGGCAACAAGAGCCTGCGGTTCCACGGGCAAAAATAGTGAAACCTAGTCTCAAAACAAACAAACAAACAAACAAACAAAATATGTGTTGAATGAATGATAGTTATATGTGTTGAATGAATGATAGTTAATTTACTATCATGCAGTAAAACCTTTCTTATTAAAAGAGATGATGCTTCCAAAACTGGTGATAATATCTGTTACCAAATCTTTCAAGAAGTCATTTTTTAATTTATTTCTATTTATTATGTCCCTCATTTCCAAGTATCCCTGTTTCTCATCATGTGCTGCCTTTCCTTATTGTCTGCCTCCTCTCAGAATTTGTAAGACAAAGCTTGCAAAGGTGCTTATATCAGGAATGCATTTTTCTGAAGTGTATTTCTTAGAATTATTTTAGAAGTTCAAGGCATGTCACAGATAATTCAGTTGGACCATTTCATTTTAGAGAAAGGAAGAGGCAATCTGCGTTTCGAAGTGACGCCCAAGGACATAGCTCCCAGCTTGATATTTTTCCCACTCAGCTATTTTAGCTTTTTGCTTCAAATGACCTTCATAAGCATTACAATATCACAGCTTATTTCAAATGAAATCATATTTACTTTTAATATTAAAGCTTCAATTCTCTATCAACTTTCACTTTATCTTTTAGTATTTGGGTTTGTAGGTGCTAAGTATATACCTGCTGAATGGAAAATGTATGGCTCATTGGAACTCTTCTGCATATTCTGCCATTTTTAAGGACCTATTATTAAGGCCTTGCTTACATAGCCTTCTTCCTAGAATGTGTCTCCATTCTGTGTTCACATTATGTTACTACTCAATTCAGATACATAGTGTGTAGGAGAGGAAAGACATGAAGAACTAAAAGTGCTCTGCTTATATAATTCAGCCTACTAGTCACGTGGTGAATAAACACTTCTTAACTTGGACTATTTTCCAAAGTAAATAGCTTGACCCATGCATTTGCAAAGTGAAGCAAGAGACCAGGATGTCTGCCATCACAAAAACTGATTTTAGAAATCGACCTTTTTTTGGTTTTGGGAATATCTAAAGAAATTCAGTTCTAACTTTCTCTTATTAGATCTGAAATTGATCTATTCTTTCATATGAACAAGAGATATCTGATTGAACGTAGTGATTGTTATTATTATGGCAATTGTAACTTTTTGACTGAATTTGAAGAGATTTCAACATATTGTTTTTCTTTATAAGAGAAAGTTTAACTTACAAAGCTGAAGATTAGGTTTATCTAAGATGGTTCTACATGGTGAGGGACAAATGACTTAATTCCCAGAGACTTTGATGCAGAATAAACTAATGCAGAATATGTATGAATGCTTGACCACTCTCTCTCCTTCAGAGCCTTCTTTTACATCTGCTTAATAAAAGTTTGAAACTCAGAAGTCCCTTCTCCACCCATAATACGTCATTACTTTTTTTCATTTTTCTATGTGTAAATAAGCATTCATATGTAATTTGAGAACAGATGAAGATCTTACTTCATCAGTAAAATAACATAAAACCTTAATGTCTACAATAAAGGATTCACTATCATTCCATTCCATTTCACCTCTTATATGGTCAGATATTATAAGTAAATTTAGAACTGTTCTAATTGGCTGAAATACAGTAAGTAGTTAAAATGATAAAATGTATTTTATATTATATCCATGCTCTCAGTGTTAGTTTCAACTGCTGGATGATATATAATACAATCTTTATCATTTTTAGTTTGGAAGAAAAGGTAGGCAATTTTGAATAGGTGTTTTGCATAGGTAGTGATGGGCACAGGTGTTTTAGTTAGATTCAATCTGCAATTCAATTCAGCTTTAATCCCTAGTTCTGTTTTGTTATTTATGTAATGGAATGAATGATGACAACTTCTGGTAACATGTATCTGAAGAAGAGTGAACCTCCACTCTCAAGCATAAAAAGAATAGTAAACCAATCCTACATCAGTAAAAAAGAATATAAAAATTATTAAAAGTCAAATTTAGGAAGAATGAAATGAGAAAGTTTGCATGAAATCTATAGCGAACTATTTGAGATCACACTCAAATGTCAGTAACTCTAAGTAGCATTTGTTTATTAAAGTTTATTGTCAACAAATGAAAGATTTGTGTCAATATCCATCTCGGGTGTTTTATATACATATCAACTATGTTTGCAAGTATTACAGAGAGTAGAATTAAAATTGTTACTGTACAACTGATACAATCTAATATTAGATATGTGAGTTGTATACTAGCTTGTGCTTATCCATTAAGGACAATGTGTAACTCTTAAAAACTGTCAGTGGTACAATCTAGTCTGCTTCAGGTAGATCCTGATCACTAACTTTTGTTGCCATTGATCTTTTAAGAAATTAAGGCCATGGTTAGAGTTATAGAGGAGCCTGGCATTAATTTTGTTGGAGATGAATTAGTTGTGTGATGACAATGTGTGAGCTCTAATATTGTAACTATTTTTACTTAATTCATTTCGATATATTCTTATAATTTTCAGCCCCCCCCCAAATCACTCTCATACAATGAAGCACTGCCACTAAAATTTTTTGTTACCTTATTTATTTATTTTTTATTTATATATTATAAAGTTTATTCCAATTGACAATTTAGGCCATAGGCATGTATATGAAATTTCCATAAAAAGGATGAGTATGTGGGGGGTTAGGAGGGGTGGAGATGGGAGGGAGTGGTCAGGGAGGGAATGTGGTGGGTGGTCCCCAGGGAATACAAAGATGTGAAACACATATATAAAAAAATAAATAAATTAAGAAAAAAAATGGAATCAGTACAGTTTCCATGGTGGGAAGAAGCAGCTCTCCTACCTGCCTGGCACCATGCAGATGGCTCTCTTTCTCCATTCCCTAATAACCCTGTTCCTTTCTTCTCTCTTTTTAAAAAAAATAATTTAATTTTTTAAAAATTTGCATATATATGTATATTTATATTTATATTACATTATTGCATTGTTGTGTACCCTGGGGCTTTCCCACTTCACTAACATTTGTTAACCATCCTGATCTTTTGTGCTCTTCACCTCCCCTGCCTTCTTCCCCATCCTCCTGTCTCGCTCCATGGTTCAGTCCCATTGGTTGTTTTCATTCTTTCTTATTTGTTTGTTTGTTTTTCCCTATATCCATCATGTAAGCGAGACCATTCAGTACATCTCTTTTTCTTTTTTGACTTATTTCTGCTAATATGAGTCTTTCTAGTTCCATCCAGGTTGCTGCGAAGGACATGTGTTTGTCCTCCTTGATGGATGCGTAGTATTCCCTTGTGTATATGTACCACATTTTTTTTAGCCAATCATCATCACCTGCAACCATAAACTACATAGAAGAAAACCTGGGCAAAACCCTTCATGAATTTCACCTCAGAAATTCATTTGGGGAAACAACTATGGCCGGCAAAAAAAGGAAGGAAAACATAAACAGCTGGGACTATATCAAACTAAAAAGTTTCTGTTCAGCAAAAGAGACAATAAACAAAACAAAAAGAAACCCAACCGACTGGCAGGAAATTTTCGCCCTCCAGACAAGTGACAAGGGTCTGATAACAAAGATCCACAAAGAGTTCCTACAGCTCAAAAACAAAGCAAAAAACCCACTCAAAAAATGGGGAGAGAACTAAAAAGACACTTCACCAAAGAGGAGATACAGATGGCTAGTAGGCATTTGAAAAAATGCTCCACATTACTAATAATCAGGGAAATGCAAATTAAAACCACACTGAGATACCATCTTACACCAGTAAGAATGGCCCTTATAAATAAAATGGACAAGAACAAATGTTGGCGCGGATGTGGAGAAAAAAGAACTCTCTTACACTGCTGATGGGAGTGCAAACTGGTCCAGCCACTATGGAAGACTGTGTGGAGGACCCTCAAACAATTGAAAGTGGACTTACCATTTGACCCAGCAATTCCACTACTAGGAATCTACCCAGAGAACATGAAAACATTAATTCAAAAGGACACATGTACACGCATGTTCATTGCAGCTCTGTTTACAAGTGCCAAGAATTGGAAACAAACCAAATGCCACTAAAATTAAAAACAAACTTTCAAAGTCATCAGATGTCAAACTAATAGAGCATTATTGTGTAAATATAACTTACTATTGGTTGGAGCTCAAAAGCAATAATGCATTAATACAAAAAAATGACCATTTTAATCAAAGCTATAATTTTGTTTCAATTTTCATAGAAAAACAACAGTCTAAATATTTTAGTAGAAGTAGACCTCCAATCACTATGTCAAAGTAAGAGTAGAGACCTATTTGCAACACAGTGTAGAGATTGGATGAAATTAAATCCACAAAGATCATGTTTACAAGACTTGTGAAAATGGTATGAAAAAAATGAAAACCAGGTTGTGTAGCACTGTTGTCCTTGGTATTCACAGTTGTAAATGAAAGAAGATTGAAGAGAAAGAAACAATATTTTCAGATTTGGGAAATCATGAGATTTGAGCAAGTTTCTTTAAATCATAAAGAGGAAATGAATTGAAGCCTAAGTAGAAAAGAGGCATTCCAAAAGGATGAAGTATTATAACTGAAAGTGCTGAGGTTAGATGTTAGGCTATTATTCATGAGAAGATAGTAAAGAAAGACACTACGGGAAGTAAGGAAATTGTGTGGGCTGGAGGCTTTGAGACAGCGGATGGCAGACAGGGCCAGAATCAGTAACTATTTCTTGGTAACTCTGCTTGAGAATATTAAATTGACACCAAGTTATACATAGCTTTAAATAATAATTTAAATTAATAATGTTTGGGCTTCAAATATTTTTGGGTCTTTGGTTCACAAAGTATAGTATATTATATATGCATATTGCTTGCTACTGTATTAATGTGTGAGACACTGAATACTTAAAAATGATATATTTGAAATGTTATTTTTCCCATCTGGTAGTTGGCTCATAAATCTCTGTGAAAAGTTATTACAAATCCAATTCAGCATTATATCACATGTGTGCTTTAAATGAGTTTGGTACATATTTCTTCCCCAAGGGTTAGGGATCTGGTTTTAATCCAAAACAAGACTCATCCTCCAATAAGAGGTTATGCACATCAGTAGATTCAGTAGAAAGCAATTTATGGATACTTCAAAATTTCAAGTATTAAGAAAATTAATTTCATTTATCTAGATGTAAAGTTGTGTTTGATGACTGGAAAACTGCCATTTATCAACAGGAAGGGTTGGGGGAAATATTAGTATAGCAGAGATAGTGTTTGGAACTCTTCCACTTTATTTCACTTTTGGCACAGCTTGTTGGAGTAAGAACTGTTAGGTTTTCTTGTAGTCATGGTAGTTGGTAAATCTCAAGAAGGAGCACATGAATAGCTACACCTCAGTGTAATTTACCCCAATGAATTAAACTCTGTAAGAAAGATGATCAGGAATTGCAATTTTGATAACCTTTATTTGATTCTGTCTTTTCTGCACTCCTAGAAAACTCACACAGTTTGCTATCAGACTGGTTCCATTTATTGTAACCTGATTTAAGTCAATTGTTGTGGCATCTATTCATTTCTTGCTTTAGAGTTAAAAAAAAAAAAGCTGAAAAACCCTCCTACTATGCTTAGCTATTTAGAACTCTTTGGAAAATCATGTGAACAATTTCAAGATCCATCTGGACCACTGTAGATCAGACTATTTGGTAAAATGTTAGTTCTAGCGATTTTATAACTGGGTTGCTTGAAAGAACTTTAACATGGGTCAGTTTACAACATATAATTTGCTGGTACTTCTCAATTGATGTGCAGTTTAAATTTCTTTTAGGTGCACCTCCTAGGTCAAAAGGAAGCCTACAATTACTGGACAATGATCCTATGTGGTTTGTTGAATATTTTAAACAAGTGTGATATTGGAGAATTCAGGTAATAAAAAACAAGTAAACCAAAAGCAGATGGGGAGGAGTGTCATGCTAAGCCTGCCTGCCATTTTGGCTAAAGAAATCTTATTTCATGAGCAGAGAGGCAGAAGGGGCATAAGTAATTTTAATCTTCAAGGCCAGTAAATGGGATGAAGAGGGAAGACTATTGATTTAGAAAAGCAATAAAGGTTTCTGAGTTGGCCTCATAACAAAACAAAAAACAGACAGAAAAAAGGAAACTTGACTAATGAACAAACAAAAAACATAAACTATTTATTGTTTATTTGAATTTTTCTTCTTTGGTCCTACCAAACCTTGGTAATTACGAGGACCAGGAATAGACTGAGTACCACCTTTCCTGGAACTTAAAGCCTTATCTCACTGTTTTTATTGGAAATTATTTTTGAGGGTAGAGACTCCCCCAAGAAACAGACATTTGTGAATATGACTTTCGGATCCTGGATCTCCCAGTGGTGGGATCTAGTAGCATTCACTCTACGGAAAAATAAGATATCATTATTTTTGTTTGAAAAATATTACTATCTGTATAGTTTCATGAAAAAAATATACCCAAATTTTCAGTTACCCAAATAAACCTCATAAATATACCAAAATACAAATATCTTTATGAAAATAGTGGGCATTCTAATAGTTTAATGATTGGGTGATGCGTTTTTTGAAAAGGAAAGCTTAAAAATCACAAAATTTCTAAGAATTGGTAAAATGCTGTAGTTGATTTAGGATAACACAATTTGAAGTGCATTGGATTTATTGAAAGGAACACTTATTCAAACATTATTGACTAGTATGACACTGCAGTTCTTAATTCAAATAAATAGAGAAAAATATCCACCAAGTTATTGAAACACCCTCAGAAGAATAAAAATGAACCATGTTTGTTCTGAAGAGCACAAGGAATGGGACTTAAGGACTTTATGATATTAATAACACCCATAAAAGCAGCAGCAGGTAGACTGAGTGACCTTTTCCTGAAACAACTCTTAATATTTGGTATTGAATTCTTTTTGACATTTTATAAAATACATGAATAAATAGTAAAAAGATGTATAAGCACTGTGAAAACAAAGAAGTTACTGTATGAAGTGTTTTAGACTTTGATTATCTGTGCCCATCTGCTCCTACTAGAAGAAATGAGATGTTCTCAAGCTCTTTCCAGTTAAATGAGATCGGAAAATGCTACATTATATCTAAGAATTATTGTTTACCAGAGGCAATATTCAGATTATTTCCCTCATTGCCTTCATAGGTTGCTGTCTCCTCCATTTTCGTTCTCCTGCTATCATCATTCCTGAGGGCTTGTGACCAGCAGATCATCACTAGCAAAGTGTTGAGATACATCTTGGATTTATAGCTACCCACTGGCTTTCTTGATATACTAACAACCATTTAGTAATAGAAGGATTCTTTCAACCTATAAAAGCCTAAAGTTATAACATCTGTTATATACAAAGCCCATTTTAAGACCTGACATTGAAAAGGAGAACATGGAATTATATTTGAGGTTTCATGTGGTTACATCCCCTGTATTCACCAAAATCCTCAAAGAAAAACAAAACAAATTGTTTACTTATATTATTATTTAATATCAGGACTGCTTTGAGTCAGGGTTTGTTGGACTCCTTCGTTTCATGTTGTTTTGAAGAGTAAAGGAACATAGAACTAATTTGTACCTTCATTGAAACATGTGTTTTAGCTTAAAGCACAGTTGTCAAGTTATAGGAATCACATGTCTTTTTCAGCTTTGAATGGATGCCTCATGTCTCCTCAAAGTTGGATTGTTCACTAAAGTTACTTTGTGGTCATCGGCCTCTGAAAAATCCCAAGTTTCTTTTGTACACTAACCCAGATCATTTTTTCATTCATCCAGTCACCCAGGCTACACATGTAGGAGTTCTGTTTGATATTTACCATCCCCTCACGTTTCATTAAATCACAACGTACTGTTTGTTTGCCTCTGTTAACAGTTTTGGAACCACATCCTAGTCTCTTGCCCGTCCTTAAATAGGCTGATTCAAATGCTCATCTTGTGTTTGAACTAGAGCAATGTTCCCCCTAGATTTTGAGATGTTGAGATGTTTCTAGATCCTGAACCCAACAAAGTGACCAGAGAGGGTAGACCTTGCCATTATATATATATGTATATATATACATATATATGCATATACATATATACACATATGTACATATATGTGTATATATATATCTTTTTTTTTTTCAGACTAGGTCACGATATTTTTGCCCATGGAACCGCAGGTTCACGTTGCCCGGGGTACCACGGACTCAACCCCCAGCCTCAGCTTCTCAGGTAGCTGGGATTACAGACACGTGCACCACGCCGTTATTTTTTGGGACTAGGTTTCGCTGTGTTGCCCCAAGCGGGACCCAAACTGCGATCTCTAGCTCCAGCCACTTCCTAGACTGAAGCTTACAGGTATGAGCCACCGTGCCTGGCTTTGCCATTATATTTAACTCTTATTTTTCATCCCTGTTTCTAAGAGGGTAAACAGCAGAGTTCTCGGTGCTCACAGGTGCGGATCTTGGTGGTGAAACAAATATCCAAAAGGGAACGCTGAAGGCAGAGGTGAGCTATGTACAATGTGAATATGGTTGAAGAGTGTCAGTCAGTCCTGAGATACACCAGCCCTGTTTAGAGGCACCCATGTGGTCAGGTTTTGCAGTTCCTAGATGTCTGAGGGTTCCTTGGTTATTTGGTTCCTGACTATGGCCATGAAGGAAGTTAAAGTCACATTTAAACAAATCCAAGCAATCTATATTTAGAGATAACACCTGGGAAGAGTTCTGGGGGCTAAAGTTCATGAAGCAACAGCTAGAAATGGCTCAGAGAACTTCTGGTTTAGACAGGGTGCAGGGACTGCTCACACCATTCCTTTCTGGAGTTTTCTATACAGGAACTTCTGTGGGGTTGGCTCAACAGTCCTAGCAACAGGTTGAGGTGGGGGTTTGCTGTCCCTCCTCTAGGTGATTTTCATTCTCCTTGGGCATTATTGGCCTACCTATGCATGAAAGTGGGCGATTATCTTCCCTATCATGGGAATTTCTTAGCTCTCCCTGAGGTTTATTGGCTCTGGTAAGTATTTTCTGGGGTCTGTAATAGTTGGCTGTTAATTGCCTTTAGACATCTGTTGCAAGAAAGGTGAAAGGTATGATCCCCAGATATCTGGGAACTCAAAACCAACATGAACAGGAATGCACAAGTTCAGGCTCCAAAGATGGTTAGTTGTGTCTGGGTAGGGGGAAACCAGAGGAGACTCCCATGAGGCTCCTGTCACCCAACCTTGTAAAAGGGGAGAGACAGCAAATAACTGGTTTACTCTGAGGTATCACAAAAACTTCTATTGATTTAATGATGTCCTTTTATCTGGTAACAGAGGTTCAGAGGTTTTAAGTGTGGGGGAGGGTTAGAAGTTGCTTTGGGGTTAAACTGATCTCAACTTATTTTCAACCTTTAAAAGTAAAATTCTGTGCTAGACAGCGTGGATCAAGGTGTGTTCAGAATGTATTTGTGCACCACGCAGAGTCTGGGCAGGAAAGAAAGGACAGACTACACAAAATTATGCCAAAAATTTCAAAGTGAAGAGAACAAATTGTCAACATTTAATTCAAACGAAAGTTCTTTGAAATAAATGTATTTAAATGTACATGCAGAGAACCTGGTTTCTCTGTACAAAGACCTTCACCTCTCAATTTTTACTTTCTCTCTCTCTCTCTCTCTCTCTCTCTCTCCTTATTCCTCATGTTTCTACAGGGCAAAGTGTGCATTTTAAAAAATGCTCACTTGAATGAATCATAACTTGATTGACTTTCTGATAAATATGGTTGCTATTTTGTGCTAATTGTAGTTTTTTTTATTCTGTTGAAACTACTAGATTCACTCTTTTTAGTAGAATGACATTTATTATATATTTTCTATTCGCTAACCCATTCCAGGTGTGCTGGATTCTCCACAGAACATGGGGCGTTTTCCCTCCCACCCCTGGGGCCATCCCCCCCCCCACTAGAGACCTCAGAAGAGTCACTTTCCTTTTTGTAGGCTTTTATTTCCCTGTCTACTTGCACGTTGGAAATGGAATATTCTCCTGTGATATATTTGTTTTGACAAGGAAACCATGTGATGTGGTAGAAACCAGGATTAGATTAGGAATCAAAGTACTTGAATCCTAGCTCTGTTATTGAGATACTACTTGTCTTGTGAAAAGAACATGACTCATTCAGGTCTCAGTTATTCTATCTGTAAAAGTAAGATAGCACTAAATGGCCTCTGCATTCTTTTCTAACTGTAGTACAACTGAATTCTAGGAATGTGTCTCCTTCTATCCAGTTCATGTAGGAATTAATATCACCAAGGTATTTGTTATAATTCTAGTTTTTCTATTTCTCATGTAATAAGACCAAATGGTTTGCAAAAATTCCATCATTTAACACATTTATTTTTGGTGAAGAGGTTGTACATTTAAAATGCAACTAGTCTTTGATTTTTTTGATGGTGTATAACAGGGGTTGACCAAATAAGAGATAACACAGAAGGGCATTCCAGAGATTTCTGGAGATACAGAAGGAGTTTTCTTCATATCCCCACCCCCCCATAACATGGCATGCTCTCCCTTTCCTCTATTCACCCTATTGTCTCCTGGTTTCAGAAATGTTAGATGAAATAAGAAGGAACCTTGAATAGCCTCTCTAATCATAACTCTTCAAGTGCAAGTCCTCAATTCAATGAAACAAATATTCATCAAAAAACATTGATATTAGATACTGCACTACAGCTTGGGAATGCAAAGACTTTACCTTAGCCTTGTCTTTGAGAAGTGCATGCTTTAACAGAGAGATATTTGGAAACATTTATGTGCATTTTGTTATTTTAAACTGCTATGTGAATGTCTTTAGTCATGTAGGTATATTCTATATGCTTCATCTTTCACCGAAGAAGAATTCCCCATTGTATTTCATCCTGATTGTTTCCACCATTTCTCATCCTGATGACCTCCAAAGTAAATAGAAACTGTGACCCTGATGGAGTATATGGTCAGAAGGTGATTCCTTAGGGCTTATGACTCACTATAGTGGAGTGATGGAGTGGTGAGATAAGAGTTAAGAACCAAGGCTCAAGGCTTTGCTACCTTCCTTTAGCATCATACATTTGGAACAATCAAAACATCCAGTTTGCTCTTAGGAGATATTGATACATACAAAAGAAAAAATGATCTTCAGAACTGTGAGTTTGTAAAGTTAGTGTAAAGTGAGAACTTAGATTTGTGGGAAACTCCTTTTTAAAATTACATTTAAGTATGGTTGTCATCTCAGTAATTTTTTGGATTCAGTCTTCCTGACTTAAATTTTTATCCTCATGTCCTGAAACTTTTGGCACCAAGCAATATGATGGATAGTGAGTTAAATAGACAGAGATTGCAAACTCTACGTCCTGTGTTAATACCTTGAAAAAAAAAGATGGCTTAAAAATAGAAAATCTGTACAGAATTAAATTACTCTGTTAATCCTAAGGCTGCTAGACCTATTTTGTTTGCAACTGCATAACCCCAACTCTTTGACACTTGGCTTAAAAATATTGCCCCTAGTCATAGCTCTATATTGCAAGTTCCAGGCTGGAACATAGTTTATAGCTAATGTGATTTAGAGTCTAGAGAAATGTGTTTTATAGCAGAAGTGATGATAACATAGCTGTGGTTACACTGGTGTGCAAAGTATATGCACCACTTGATTGCATTTGAAATTATTTGTGGTCTGTGATAGGATGTCTGTTTCAGATTACCCATGGGAGTGAACCTACCTGCATGATGCATTATTAGATATTTTCTGGAGGGAGGAAGAATTGCAGTTTTGGGGTTGGTTGTGGGAGCTGTGATAAGAAATTTCCCCTTCAGATTTTTCTGGTCTACAATTGACGCTCTGGCTTTTACAAGGCCAGAAATGCTCATTGAGAAGGGCACCGTTATTTCTTGCTTTACAGGATTTTTCTGAAGGGCAAAGAAATTGAAAAGCATACAGAGAAAGTGGGGCATTTTGCATATTTTGTGTTTAGAGGTCACTCAATGCAATTAAACACAGGCCCAGGGAAACGTTCCACTGACCCACAGCAAGAAGCATAAATATGGTTGCAGAACAGGAAGTCCTCACCTTGAAGTCACTTGATAGGTCCGTGCTTGCTGCAGCCATCTGCACAATGTTTTCGTGGACTCTGAGGTTGATGTATTCCTTAAAAATCATCGCTTATCTTCCCCTTTTGCAAATTGTCCAAAATTTGGATGCTTACCCAAATATGTGCCTGTATTAACTGTGTATGACTTAAAAATCCTCAGTAGTTCAGAACAAGTGTGTGTGTTCACCTTCTTTTCTTGTTCATTAGCATTTCAGGCTGTATGGAGGGTTTTTTTTTTTTTATTTACTCTTAGTTGGGCTTTTAATTGTGCTAAATATATCTTGGAATGATTGTCTCCAAGCATGGACGACTCACAAATTCTGTGAGCTGTTAAAAAGAAAAGATACTGATGATAGAGTTAGAAAAATAAGATGGGAATTCTGCTAAGTCAATACTATATCACTATCTTCATTTTTTTGCACATGAAATATGGCACTTTTAAATGTGTGTGTCTTTTTAGCTGTCACTTCAAAGAGATTTTGTTCATGTAAATAAAAGACCCCAAACTGTGTGGTTTGTCACTGATGAAACTGTTGATTTTCATGAGGGTTATTCGCCAGAAATGTTGTAATTACATAATTAGGAACAGAAAGCCTGAAGGTATTTGCAATATGTAGACTGAAAGGTTTTTATGCACAGTACATTATGAGTTCCTATAAATCAATGATAAAAATTTTTAAATGTTTAACTTAAAAAGCCACCATACAGTTGAAAGATTACAGAGAGAAATGAAACTAAAACCATAATGAAATACTGTTTTTCACACATAAGTATAACAGATAGGTATTAACTTCCTGTATTCACCCACAATTATTACCCTCACTTGGTTGGCACAATTAAAACCCCTTTGTAATTAGATGGTGTAAATGATAAATGATAAATGGCTGGTGAGAAGTAGAATATGTGTTAGCACCGAATACAGATTCTTAACAAGCTCTTCAGCAACTACCTTTAAGAAGCTTGGTTAAGATGACTCAGTGCCAAGGTTAGAGAGAAGAATTTTGGTGAAAGATAAAATTGTGTTTATGTTGAAAACTGGATGTAGGAGATAAGCACTTACTTTCCATCACACCAAAATAATATTTTGACTGATGCATAATGTTAAATAGACTGATGGAATCCAATGTGGTATTTGTATGGAGAAATGGGTACCAATTGTTTATGGAGGGTAAGTTTTGGGGGAGCAGTTAGCAACTCATTTCAAAACATAAAATTTGCAAGCCTTTAGGCAACAATTTTATTTCTATGATTCTAACAAAAGATATTCTTTGCAGAAGAGAGATGTTCCTAAAAATTTTTCCTTAAACAAGCTATTAAATATGGGCTAAACATCCAGAAAGAGGCAAACTGGTTTATCGACAAAGAAAAAAAAAACAAACAAACCAATAATTAAGAAACATTGCATTTACTAACTACCCCAGCAAAATGTCCTGAATATATTAGAATGAACAAGCTACAAAACACTAAGTTTTTTTATAGTCTTCTATTTACAGCTGTAGAAGAGAATGTGACTTAAAAAATCAACCAAAAAAGGAAAAAAAATGGAATAAGATGACTAAACTGTTGAACAGTTGTTGTTTACCATCAAAGGCGAAGTGGAAGAACTCTGGGATTTATAGTACATATTTCTGAGCTTCTCATATTTGTTATGAGTATCAAATTATATAATTTAAAAATCCCTAGTAAAATATTTACATACATTTTAGGTTTTGAAGTGATCTGCACCTCAATTTTTAATAGTCACAGCAGGACTGTGACTATGCCTTCTGATTTCATTGCTAACAGATGCAAGGTATTTGGTAGTTGTGACTAGTTTCACTTCCTAGGAATAAATAAAGCCAAATCTTTCATTTGTGAAACCAAAACAAATAAAAGCAGCTATTCAGTGGAACATATTTCTAGCTCAAGATGTTATGGGCATATGTGCTTATATCTTGTTCTTTTCCAAACTTCTGTGAAATGACTCAAAGACTATAAGGAAAGTAAAAGCCGGTTTGATATTAGTGTTGACATAGGATTGATGTCCTGCATAAGCCAGAAATAAGTGACTCTGTTACAGGAAGAATATCCCAGCATTGGAAGAAAGAAGCTTCAGGAGAATACCAAAATAGGAGTAGGAGAATTGTAAAGTATGACTCACAATCAGGTCTATGTCTACAAAATAGACAATTTACTCAGTAGATATCAGTCTGTGGCAGATCTGAGTAAGGAGGAATGCTAGCCAAGCCTGGGGGTGCTAGGACTGGCCCCTAAAATGGAGAATTTCACCAGTAGAGAGGAGATAGCCCTGTTGAACTGTGGGTCTCCAGCTTGGTACAATGGCAAGCCTTAGACACAACTGATTCCTAGGAAGCAAACTTTGTTTGTTTTTAGATTGAAGTTATATTATAACAGTATATAGGTTTCAGGTGTGTATCATTATTCATGAAAATTCATACTTACTCTACTGTATTCATCACTCAGAGGATGATTCCATTTCTTATCATACTATTGACCCCGTTTGCCCAATTTACTCACCCTCCACCCCCTTCCCTTCTGATCGCCACACATTTACACAGAGAAAGACAAACACATGATAATTTCATTCATCTGTGATGCATAAATAAGCAAAGCAAATGAATGAACAAAATAAAAGAGTAAATTTTAGATTTTTAAGACCAAAATTTGTAGTGAAAATTATTGTAGGTTTATACCCAATAAACTTTGCTAAATATTTGGTGTGTGCAAGGGATGAGGAAGAGAAAAGTTTTCAGATTTTTTTATGGCAACTTTTAGGTATATATATTTTATATATTTTTCTGCTTTATACAGGAGAATGCTTACTGATAAAAACAGTAGTCATTTTTCTACTAACATTTCTACTTCTAAGGCCTATTAAAATGCCTTTGGAATGAATAAAATGTTTATTGGGATCTGAGGAGACTACTTTCTAGAAATCCCTCTCAATTTACTACTAGATTATTACAACATAATTATTCTTAATTATTATATTGTTTAATTGAAAAGAAAAAAGAATGTACTGCTTACATTCTTACTTCATGAAGTTTTTGATCAAATTGTATCCAACTAGACATTAATAACTATTCTAAGAAAAAGGTCAGCAGTTGATAACTTTAGAACCAATAGTTTTCTCTCCCCTTCGGGTCAAATCAGAGCATTTAATATATTCATAGCATTGTGAGTAGTCGGGTAGCTTGATAATCAGGGTAAATTGATCAAAGCGTAGATTCTCTCAGAAATAAAGTACTAATTATTTCTTTTCAAATCCACAGAATTAGAGGGAAAAGGGACACACACATATCCTTCAAAGAACAGAAGGGACCATCATTCTCCCTGTTTCATGAGACATGCCCTTTGGGATTAGACACTTGACCTGGCTAGATGCACAGATCTAACATACCCCAGTTACTTTCAGCTAGTTGGATAATAGTATTTAATAGAGGAAAGTTTTCTGCAACAATGATACCAATCTAACTAGCTAAGCATGCATGTAGTGTTTGTAAGGGAGGCAAATAGATGGAGCAAAGAATGGATACAATATAATGTAGAAAATACTATTATTGCTGTTGCCAGACAGACGTACTCTAAGTTCAAACAGGGCAGAATATAGACAGCACATTTATCACTGTATTCTAATGCAAGAGATGCTTCTTATTTGTAGATTCTATGTAAAAATGGAAAACAATGTGGCCTTGTTACAGCTCACGTATTGGAACCTGGGTGGGCACAATTATGATCTCAATGCTTATACAGCTCTTTGTGCAATTTAAAAAGCAGTATCACCATAATTTTTCCCCCCAGAACACAGAAAACAAGTTAGGGATGGCATTGCTAGCTGACCTTGATGCTCTACTCAAGAGCAATCTGCCTAAAGCTATTTACAGCATGAATATGCGCTCCTCCTTTGTTGGTTTGGCACTTGAATCTGTCTTGGGATTGAGCTATTAAATATGAATTTAATACACAGCCTTACCGTGTCAGTGTGTGGGCGGCAAACAAAGTTGCTGACACAACGTCACTCCACCCCACCAGGGTTTTCAGTGTGAGGCCAGTTCCCGTGAGGAGGAACACACAAGTTCAAGGAAGATGAGGAGAGAAGGGAGAATCTTTTATGTTTATAAATCTAGGTATTAAATATCACACTGACTTTATAGTAAATGCTTTCTTTCTTCAACTAAAGTAGCATGGCCTCAAGAGCTTGAGTTTTTAATCTATGTGCTTAAAAGGAATCTTCAATAATGGATCTCATAAATAAATGGGGAATATTTTAGATGAACTTTGCAACACGAGAGGGGCTTTTCAGCTTCAATGGCATTTTAAACCTTTTTAAATGTCCCACATCAGCCTCTTCTCTGAAGGTGCTTTCACATTTTATGCCCATCTCACACGCAGACGCTACATGTTTCCCACAGATTTTGACATAAATTCTTGGAAGCTTAAGTACTTGAAATGACATAATTTTCCATGGCTGTCTAGAGAGTGATGGCATGTTGTTTTCCCTACAGCCTCCATGAAAATGATTTCTAATTTTCTTCCTGCTACATTCTGTAACCTGAGTATTAGGTATGACAACAATTTAACAAAATCTCTGGGCACAAAATGCTATGTAACTTGTATGCATGGTTGATATGTCAATAAATCACTATTGATGGGGAAACTTTTAATTTGACAGTATATTTCAATGAAAATTCTCATCTCTTGCTTCAAACTCTTAAAAACTGCTGTCTTGCTAGATAGTACACAAAACACAGGTATGATATAAAATAAAATATTTTGTGGTTTTCCAGTTTCTTAATCATGTCTGTTTAATCTTAAACTCTAGAAAAGGAATTTGAGAATATTTGAAGAAAGAGGAAAATTGACAGTATCTGAGAAGGAAAGATTAATGTACTCTCTGCTCAGAGCTACAGAAATGTGGCACCAAATGAGGACTACATCAAATTGAGACTGAAACAGTAGAATAGTAAGAGAAGATTTAATAACATTGAACTTTGTGGAGAGACTAAAATGAGGTTGGAATGTCTTGTGCAGAAGCAAAGGTGATGGACTTATTTATTATAGATAGAATGCATAACTAATTTTATCTACTTGCAAATGAAAATAAATGTATAAATGGAGATAGGTTCATAGATGGGTGTTTGGAAAATGAAAGAACATTTTCTGAGTGATTCTACTTTCCCAATGAAATAGAAGCAAAGTCTGTATGAAAGAGAATGAAAAGTAGGTGTCAATGTTTTGAATAAAGAGGAATCATGAAATAGTCCCCTGAAAAATGGAAAGAGAAATTGGCTAGGAAAATACAGACAGGCTGCTGGCTAGGGGTGTCTTTCTAGTAGAGATTTAGATGGTGGGGGATGAAAAAGAATAAGAAAATGGATTAGTGATGCATGTGGGGTCAAGGAATGTTCCAGTAGACTGCTGAGCAGGTAACTGGGAAGAAAGGAGTATGAGAATGGGAGACAAATGAAGATCAGGAATGGCAAGATAATGCACTGGCTATTGGGTGGGTTTGGAATTCACCTTTGACATTGATGTAGAAATTAGCTTGGTGGTTACTTGAATGTTGTAGAAGAGAAATATCTTAATCCAATACTGCAGTAAATGAAGGTGAGAGATAAGGAGATAGGTCGTTAACTTTAAGAAAGACAGAAAGAATTGATATCATCTATTGGTTTCAGCTTCACAGAGTTGTGAAGTTTTGAAGTTACGAAATTTTCTTGAGGGAAAAGAGAAGATAAATATTCTGGAAAATGCAAAGCAGTTCTATGAGTATACCGACTACCTTGGGTAATGTCAAAGTACACTGGTTAACAGCATGAATTTGAAACCAAGTTAACTTCTGCCACTTTAGTAGATGTGGTGACTGTGGGTCATTAACTTCAGTTCTTTGAGTTTTAATTTTCTCATAGATAAATTTGGAATAATATTTTCTATCATGTAAGACAGTTTTAAGGGCTAAGTGAATCAAAATGATCTAAATGCCTAAAACAGTGATTGTTGAATAAATGTGGATATCATCCACTTTTAGCCTATGGTAAGAAAAAGTAAGACAATAAAAAACTGTATCATAGCCATCTGTGGTGGCACATGCCTGTAATCTAAGCACTGGGAGGTAAGAGATCAGGGATCGCTTGAGTTAGCAGATTTGAGACTACTCTGGGTAACATAACAAGACTTGGTCTCAAAAAAGCAGCTGGGCCTGGTGGTTGGTGCCTGTAATCCCAGCTACCTGGGAGACTGAGGATAGAGATCACTTAAGTCCAAGGCATCGGGACTAAAAGCTTTGTCATGTTTTGATAGTGCTACAGGTGAATTGTGCTTTCAAGGAATAGTATGGTACTTTAGATAGGGCATAAGATGTTTGGAAAGTATATTGAGAATGTGGAATATTTAACTGATAACCAACTCAGAGTTCACAGTTTCAGATGTGTAGGGGAGGTTTGTTCATACTGCACAGGGAGAAGAATGCTTGTGGTTTAGGAGAAATGGAAGTCTTCCATTACTGTCAATGGCAAATTATTTATAAAATGTGTTGGAATTATTTCAACATAATTTCAGAAGTTCTAATTATGATCTAATTATCATTTCTTAGTCTACTTATCAGTTGATAGGCTTGGGTGATAGTTGATAGTCATGGGGTGACTTGTGAGAAAGTATCATGAACATTTTAAGTATTAAATGTTCTGAAAATGTGAGACAAAATGGAAAAAAAATCAAACATCTGACCTCTGCCAAAAGACTGTACACTAGTTTTTATTCAACTGAAAAAATTAAGAAAGCAGGACATTGTTGATTGATGATAAATATGAGTTTAATATCGCTAAACAAACCCAACATAAAACACGAAGATGATTGAATAACTCTGAATTGCTTGGTGACCTGGAGAATTTTACTTTACACCGAAACTCAAATTTGGATTTCCCTGTTACTTATAAGTTTATCTTATTTATATACCACTTCACTTCTCAAGAAGCAATGTGCATTGATACTTAGGAAGTGTATGATAAAAGAAATAATAATAAAAAGTCAAACACATTGGATATTTCAAGGAATCAATGAAGTAGTTGGATACTACTTCAGGATAGTAACATAGAGGAATGCACTGAGTGGGTATTTGCCAAGATGAGAAGAAACTTCACAGACAAGTCAGAGATGTACAGGATTTGTAAACAGAGGATGGTGATAAAGGCAGATGCCAAGAAAACCCAAAACTTCCCAGTCTCCCAAATCTCCGAGGCTAGAGTTTCTTGTTAGAACATTTATGAAAAGTTTAGTAGTTTTCTAAACTGCAAACCTTTTTAAGTTCCTGCTCTCTCTCTTACAGGTCCATATATTGCACATTTTGTAGAAGGAAATGAGTTGAAATGAGAGGAGCCTGGCCCTTCATGACTGGAAAATCAGAAAGCAATAAAGAAAACATATGATAGCCATTACAGATGTTTGCATAAATTAGAAACCCCGCTAGGCTTTGAGAGATTTTGTAGGTCAGCACAAATAAAATATCACATGAGGGACAGTTTTCTCGTTGAGTGAATTTTGTCCTAAATGTATTGATTGACATAATAAGTCATATTTCAACATAAGCAGTTATTAAATATGTAAGGATATATATTTTTATAAGGAATAAAACATTTTGTTCAAAAAGGATTATCAGTATGTTACTAAAAATAATTTAAAAATCTTATATTTTTTCCTTTTTATTTCTCTTTAATGTTATTATTCTCCTACATTTCTTTATATTTTCTAAGTTTTTTTACATTTATACTTAATATTGATGGTTATAGTATATAAACAGATATAAAAATGAAAAATACCAGTGTATTCAAATTTTACAGCAAAAATTAATGCTTGGGCTTGCAAATATTTTTATAAAAGAATTCAAAATGCCTAAAGCAGCTTGACTTTTCCTAAAATAAATTATTGTATTCAAAATATTCAGAAGAGAATTCAGAGGAGAAGTCAAGAGAATTTACAGATATAGTAATGACCACTTTGATTCTACTCAGGGAAGAGATGTACTTTAGTAGACCTCCAACGGGAAAGTGAATAAAACACGAAATTATTTAGCAAGAAATAAAATCTGAGCTCTCACATACATATAGAATTTGATATCTTACTAAACTGCTTAAGTGTAAACCTTGTCAAACATCGTTTAACCTCTGCATAAACACTGAGATGAAGTAAAATTAAACAGATGAACCCAGAAGGATTTGGAGGGCAAAATGAATTAACACTGTTAAAAAATAACTCTGAGAGAAACTGGTAAAAGCATGCTTGGATTGGGCCCATAATGCTGATCTTCCTGAATGCCTGTGTTGAACATGCAGAGAAGATAGAAAAATACAAAAACATATGGAGAATATTTACCCAAAAATCTATTGACAAGCTCTCCTTAAAATACTAATGGGAGAGGAAAACCACCCAACAGCCACAAGACATGTTTTTCACATCTGCTTTGGCAGAAAAGAAGCAAGTAGGCATCTGACAGATGATGATGATGATGATGATGATGACGATGACGATGACTACAATGATGACCGTGATAATGATGATGATGAAAGGAGAATCCCTAAATAGCTAAGGGATATTCAGTGCAATATAAGTAATTCAATTTTAGAAGAACTGATGAACCCAGGAGGGAAATTGCTCATAGTGCAGATGGGGAGCTCTTGATAATACCTACAGGTTCTGTAGCAATCTACTTGCCATGAATCAGTGAAACTGAGCCCTCAGATCTTCCTTCAGAGTAAGGTCTCTTCACACCTGAGGATAGGAACACAGAAACAGTAGAAGACAAGGTCCACATGAAACAGGAAAGGTACAGGGTTAGGGACTGTCAGAAAGTATTGCTGCCCCTTTGTTTTAACACTGTATGGATTCTGCAGAGGAGGGAGTTTTGTGAAGCTGGGGCTCTATCTGAGTTAATCCCTCTCTGAGGTATAAAAAAGAAATTCTCTTGAAAATTAGCAGCAGCAGATTTCAAAAATAAAAAGCAAAACTTGAATAGTCTAGCCCTCTCCCTTCCAGGACCTGGCCAACTCAGGTTGTCCTCCTGTTCTAGCTCCTTTCATTTTTGATCTTTCATTTCCCTTTTCTTAAATAAACTTGCCTCTAGCATCAAAAACAAAAAGAAGTAAAACTTAATCTAAGTTATATAATAGAAAAAATTTAAAAAGGAGTATTGCCTCCTTTTAAGACATAAACCTTCAAAAAGACAATCACTATATCAATTAGAAATAAGCTGAGAAGCTTAAAAAATACAAGATATGAAAGAACAACAAAAATCAGAACTACAAACTCAAAAGCAAGATCATGAAACTTTTTGAATCATTTCTTTATTTTCTTACATCGTTATTAGTTTTGGGATAGTTTTTGATTTCTCCCCACCCCTTTGGTCCCTGTAGTTCTCCTACAGAGAACCTTAATCTATCACCAGTCTCTTGTGCTCTTCCTTCCCTGTTTTGACCCTGCTTCCTCCTCCTCCTCTCATGCTGTTTGCCTTAGATCTACGGTCTGCTTGCAAATTTTACCTTCTTTTATTTTCCCCTGACACTTTGTATGGGTCTGTATCCCAGACTTAACTAAAATCGTCTGATATTTGAGACAATACAACTTAAGAATTACAAGTGAAAAAAAGTAGAAATTTAAGCTAGGTTAGAAGAAACACCAGAAAAGAATAAAAGTGCCTTCAAAGAAATAGTGGTCAAAGGAGAATTTTTAAAATTCAAAATGAGTGAAGACTGAACAAAGAATTTATGAAAAAGTGGTAAATACTGTCAATAGGTAAAGAAGATCTGAGACATGGAATAAGGCATTATCTAAAGAAGAAAACCAAAATTAGTGAACAAAAAATATTGCACAAGTCATTTTTAGGGGAAGAAAATATGTCTGGAGGGGAGGAAGGAATTGAAACAACATGTTAAAAAAGTAAATGGATTGTATAAACGCTTTCTGTATTTTGGAAATTAACCCCTTAAATAACAATATTAATCCCTTAAATAAAAATATTAGCAAAGCCAGAAAAAGCAGTTCTTAGACTTTTTGAAAAATATACTGGTTACCATGGGAATAGGGGGGAGGGAGGAGGGTATGGAGAAGGGAGGGGAGAGGTTATTAGCACAAGAGGTTTGATGGGGGAGAGGGAGTGGAAAGTGAGTGAGTGGAGGTTGACGGATGTGTACAGATGGAGGAGTGAAAATGTACCTCCAAAGTTATATATGCATGTAAACAACTGACAAATGAATAGTAGAACATATGGAATGACTAATACCACAATTTAGTCTAGTAAAGTGACCAGACTTTAAAGAAAAAGCAGAAAAATTCTTTATTTTTTGTAGAAAAAGAATATTTCTAGGTGTCTAAGTGAAAAGAATAAGTAGTGTATAAGGAAAATAGGCTAAATTATCATTAGACTTATCAGCAATACAATGACAGATAAAATGGAGTAATATTCTCAAGATTCTCAGAAAAAGGAAAATAGTAGTAAAGCTTTCTCTATCCAGCAAATCTGATCCCCATCTCAAAAAGGAAGAACATGCTAGCAAAATGCAGTAATGCTTAACAACCACAATTCAGAATATTTTCTATTGCAACTTTTTAAGAACCTACTAGAAAGTGAACTTTCAGTGACCATAATGGCCAGAGAGACATCAAATCATCCCCACTGGTTGGAATTGCTTCACTGAATAATTATCTGCAAAATTAAGAAATAATGAAGTTCAAAGAGAGGTGATGGTACATAATATATTATATTTGTGATAGAGTTTAAAAAAAAAACACTGAAAACCAGGATAGAATATTCAGAAATTAACTGCTGTCATTCATCAAAATCATGTCGTCACTTGAATTGTTAGTCTGAGACTGTCCTATGTGCCTTGCTGTTTAAAACGAGTGAGTGCATATGGTGCATCATAACCCACGGTTCCCTTTGTCCTTAATCATGAGAATTCATGTTGCAAAAAAAGGAGACAGGAAATGTAAAGTAGTAAAAGAGGGTACAGTGGTCAATTTGAACTGAAAATATGGATATGATTTTATGAGTTATTTTCTAAATCTGTCTACTGAAAAGACCTGGGCATATTTAACCAATAAAACAAAAGGTTGTCCTGAGTATGTAGTGAGTTGGTCACTTTTTCTTCAATTAGCCTGTAGAGCCAGTATCTGGGGTGGTGCACCCTCCCCGTGATTGTGTATAGGCCTGGGCCCAGTGGGTGTGCACATGTGTGAGTGAGCGCACCTGGGTCTGTGAAGAAGGGATAAAGGATTGTGTCACCAAGGGGTTATAGAGCACAAGAGGGATTGTGGCAAAGAGAATGTGAAGGAAATGTGTGTGTGTGTGTGTGTGTGTGTGTGTGTGAGAGAGAGAGAGAGAGAGAGAGAGAGAGAACCCAGGGAAAGTTTGTGAAGATTCTGGGGAATTGAGGGGCTCACCTTCCTGCAATCCCTCCCCCAACCCTCCTCCCATCCCCCATCCCTGGCCCATGTCTACTCTGCTGTGTGTGTCTGTGTAACTGCCAGAATCAATGAAGAATCTACCAAGAGCCTGGTGTTTACAGTGCAGTTGGTGATAAGGATGCTTACACAGCATTCATGAAAAGAAATCAAGGAGAAATAAGTCATTCTGCTTCCAGATCTGGACAGAAACCTGTAAGATAAGCCTGAAACACTTTTACTAGACCAGATAATGAAAACCTAGCTGATAATTTTATCTCCCAATGAGCGGTCCTTTTGAAGATGTATTCATTGAGCCCACATGAAACCATCTAATTTTTTTAATGATAAAAGTTGTACTGACTTGAATCTCATAAAACATACCTAAATCCATTAAGTTTTACTAGTTAACAAAATATCAAAAAATCACTTTCTGAGAAGTGATCCAGCATTATTTTGAAAGCTGGCTATGTTATATACAGTATTTACCCTTCTTCTCTGATATTAACTTGCAGTTGAGTTTGGTCAGGCTTTTTCCTCCATTGGCCTGTATATCCAGCACCGGGGGTACTGCATTTTCTCCATGATTGTGTGTTCCCATGGGTGCTTGCATGTGTGAGTGTGCACACCTGGGTCTAGGAGAGAGGGAATGAAAGGGTGCAGAGAGCAAGTGAGTGAGCGCAAGCATGAGCGAGAACGTAAAAGAATGACAGTGAGAGAAAGCCCAGAAAAAGAGCATGAAAATTCATGGGTGGCTGGAGGTTTGCCTTCCTCTCAGCCCCTCAGCTCTGGCCCTGCCCTGACCTGCCCTGCACTTCCCTGTCCTGCCAGGTGTGTCTGTATAACTGCTAAAACCAATAAAGAACCCACATAGACTTGTGAGCATGATGCCTGATGCTGTCCTGACAGATGGCGATGAGGAATGGTTGCATTACAGTTGGTGATGAGGATGGGATGGTTACACAACAGTTGGCATCGTCAGCAGGATGGTTCAGTGCAGACAGGGAAAACACCCTAAGTGTCATAAGAATCAGGACAGTTCAACACAGATAGTTGGTGTGAGTTGGCAGGATTTCACAAAGTGAGAAGACAGTTCTGCAGATGACATCAAGGTGGATGTTGAAGATGCTGCAGGAGCACAGGAGATGGACAAGGTCTGGGAACTGCGAGGCAGATCTCATGAGGAGGAGACCACCTTTGAAGACCTGTCAATGATCTCTGAGGCAGGAGATTCATCAGGAAGGAAAGAGGACCCCAGTGGTGACAGGGAGCTGATGGACTTGGACATTTCCGCCAGGAGGTATGGGAACTTTGGGAGCTTGGTTGTTATGTCTTTGGGACCCTGGGGGGGGGGGTGGATGGATTATTTCTGTACCCCAGGAGAGGAGAATTAAGGGGCAACTGGTGGGTCTAGGTGGCCTAAAGCAGCTTTGTGCATGGTGCAGAGTGGCCTCGGCCCCTGATAGTGAAAGTGAAGGCAGCAGTGGGAGTGTCTGCAGGCTAACTGAGGCAGACATCCTTGCCAGGTCCTATGCAGCCATATCAGAAATGTGTAAAAAGCCAACGGAGACAAGGCGGGCAGCTGCTGCCAGGTTTGGGAAAGTCCCTGGTGGTTGTTAAGCAGCCAAGGAGGGCTAGAGAGAGTGAGTGTCTTAATATCATGTGTGAGTGATGTCCTGTTCACTTATAAGTCAGGTGAGATGCTGAGGAATCCCATCCTTGGGGGACAGTGGGGAACATGGCTTGTGGTGGAGACCACAGCAGAGAGGGGACCAGAGAAAGGCCACATGAGGAGCTTGTTCACCCACCCGAGTGCATGTCTCAGGCTTGGCCTCGTGCAGGGGTCTGCATGTCACACCAGGGCCATGGAGGCTGAGTATCGGGTGACAGCAGTAAGAATACCATGGAGACTTAGCGAAGTATATGTTGCCAGTTAGAGTGCAATGTGTGGTTTGTGGTGCAGGCCACAGCCACGGAAGGCCAGGAAGCTTGGTGGCTCCTGGTGAGTGATGGTAGATGGCCAACCGTAGAGTAGTTCCTCGTTGCTGCTGCCACCTTTCAGTAGCAGACTTATGGTCTGCTAGGTGCCTGGCCATATTGTCTTTTCACCACTAAGTGGGTATTTTGTCTTTTCACCTGCCGCCTCAGTGGACCAGACACACTTGCACATGGTTGCTTTGTCTACTTTCGCTGCTCATGACTGTGGTTTTCCACATTTGCCAAGTGAAGCAGCGGAGGCAGAAAGCATATAGATTGTGCAGTGAAATGGGAAAAAGGCCTGAGGGGCTGGATTGTAGGGCAAGTTTGTCAGGTTTTTCCTTAAGTAGCCTGTTTGTCTAGCACCTGGGATATTTCATCTTCTCCATGATTGTATGGCCCAGTGGATGTGAGCATGTGTAAGTGTGTATACCTGAGAGTAGGAGAGAGGGGATAAAGGAGTGCACAAAGCATGAGAGAATGTCCGAGAGAGAGAGCCCATAGAAAGAACATGAAGATTTCTTAGTTGGGGGCCAGGACTGGAGGGCCAGACACTGGGGGCCAGTGTCTATGTAACTGCTAGAACCAATAAAGAAGCTTTGTAGACTGGTGAGCCTGATGCTTGCCCTATGAGGATTGCTTACAGCACATAACTCCACAGCTGACATGAAGTCTCTGATTCTAAAATTACCCCAACTGCTGTATGTGAGCAAAAGAATAGAAATTAGTATAGCACAAGTTTGAAACCTCCAATAATTGCTGATTTTAGACTTTGATGGAACTACAACTTGAAAAACAGATACGACATAATGAAAAAACACATCACCGTACATAACCACCTGGCCAAAGGGCTAAAGGACATGTGTGATTTTAGCGTGTTAGCCCAGCTGTACAGCCATAAGTACTACAGAGGACCAAGGAAACTTCCATTTCTGTGTACTTCACAAAGTCTACAGTCAGGATGTTAATAAGGGAAACTGTGTGTGTGTGTGTGTGTGTGTATGTGTGTATTCATTTAAAGTTGTATGTAGGAACTGATTTCTATTCAATTTTTCTATAAACTTAAAACTGCTCCAAAATATAAAATCTTAGTTAAAAATGTTAGGTGGAGGCTTCATTTAGAGGATGAGAGAATTCTGGATTGGAGAATCAAAGAGGAGCTTCTAGAATTGCTGGAATTTTATCTGAATCTTCTATTTTCAGCCTGGGTGGCTGGTCATGGCTGCAGAATTAACCCATAATTCTCTGAGGTATATGGTCTGTGCAACTTTTTCCCCTTCAAGGGAGGTTCATAGCAATATATTTACTCTAATAAAAGTCTTCCCTTGGAGATGTAAAGTTAGTTGAGTTGACAGTGGGAAGAGTAGCTTGACCTCCACTGCACCTAATATAGAACAAGGAACTCCTTTGTGCTGAGCTTTGCCATGGCCCATGGTGTGGGAGCTGACTCAATGAGGGACCCATGTGATGTAGTACCCATGCGGTGGAAGCACCCATGAGGTAACGGCAATCCGCGGGCATAGCTCTCTGCCCCCACAGGAGGGGTGTTTCTGAGAACTAACCTTCATAGAGGGTGCTGTCCTCAGACTCCAGGCAAGGGAGTTTTCGAGATGGCCCTCTAATTTAGTAAATAATTCTGAGCAGTCCTGTGGTCAAAGTATTTTCCTATAAAGTTTCTAAGCAAATCCAATTTACCTTGGTGAAGGGAAGTTATATTATTAGTCAAAACGTTTTAGTTACACTTAGGATAAATCTGCAACCTGTTGAT
>PVHY01000298.1:77243-186305 GCA_004024945.1 Uropsilus gracilis | reverse complement strand
CTGTCAAGTCTCAGTAACAAAGTAAAAGGTTGCTTTGGAATACCTTTTAGGAAGTTATATTGTTAGTTAAAATACTTAAATTGATGTGTTAATTCTCAGTGGCAAAGTAAGGAATTGCTTCAGGATGCTTCTAGAAAAGTTATATTGTTAGATAACACCTAGGAAAAATCTACAATCTGCTAATATGTTAATCGCATATACTCATAGAATGCTGATTGCCAAAAACACTATATATATCCATAAAAATCTCAAATAAATCGCAGCAGATTCACCACCCCTTGAGTGTGTGCGTCTGTTCGCCATTCACCGGCTCCTGTGTCTTTCCTGCCCAGCTGAACCCTGGTCATTTGGCCTGCGACCTTGCCCGGACGGTCCGCAGCACCATGGTTTTGACCTACAAAGCCGAGTACCTGGCATACTCTAGTTGGTTTCCTCTCTGTCCCTCTGCTGGTCATGCCTCTTCCAGAGGAACAGAATCACATGGTAGTCTTTTGAATCTGGCTTCTTTCATTCAGCACAAGGTCTTTGAATTTGTCTGTCTTGTTGGTCTTACTGACATAACAAAAGTTCACCCCTTTTCATTGTTGAGTGGTGCTTCCCTGATTATGAGTTTGCTGGTTGATGGGTGATTGTTTCCACATTTTGGTGATTATGAGAAAAGTTGCTATTAATGTCATTTTATTGGATCATTTACAGAAAGTAAAATGAAAAAATGAGCATCTTAGTCACCTCACAATGCTAGATTTATACTTTATAGCCAGAAAAAATTCTCTACAGAGAATATTTTGTTTAAAATTACTCAAAACATAATTCTTTTAAAAATATATGTGAATTCTATTTTTTTAAATTTAAATTGGGTGTGTATGGGGTGGGAGGTAGAAGGGGAAGGTAAAAAACTGGAAGAATAAAGAGGGAGGTAAAGTAGCTAAGGAATGTTTTTTTCTTTTTCCCATTTTTCCTCCTATCTTTTCCTCCCATAAATTAATTAGAAATATTTTAAGACATGTTCTTATATTTTTCTTCCATCAGTTTTAGCAATCTGCACACAAGTAAAAGAAATGAAACCGATTATTTAATGACATATGTACAAATGCTTACCGGAATGTACTATAAATACTTAAAGCTTTGAGTCCAATGCACCTAGTGGACATAGGTAAATGGATTCAGTGGTTCTCCCTATCTACTAAACATTTATCTGTGACTTCCACTGAACTTGGGTCTGTTGCTAAAGGTCACTCTTCTTTGGCAACTAACTTCCATGTCATTTTTCATTCCAGTTTTTCTTTAGGTATGGAGTTTCTTCTTCTGTGATTGCATTATAATCATTTCATAAAATGCCCTTATTTTTGCCAATTTTCGTATCTTTTAGTACTCAGAGTTTTATTAGTTTTCTAGAGCTGCAGTAAGTACCGCAAATGAAGTGGTTTAAAGCAACAGTCATTTATCATCTCACGACTTGGGAGGCTTCAGAGGATCACAGAATTGGCAGGACCATCATCTCTCTGAAAGCTGCAGGGGAGAAGCTGTCATTGCTGGTCTAGTTTCTCTTCATTGGCAGTCCCTGACATTGGCTGCTCGTTGTTTCTGCTCGTCAGTCTCCACCTCTATTGTCACTTGCTATTTTCTCTTCTTTTTAAGAGGACAGTTTTATTATAATATGAAGTGTTCATGAGACTCCAAGCCGACCTGATCTTATTTAAGTCCTTGATGGCCCCATTTCTAAATAATGTTACTTTTTGAGGGACTAGAGGTTAGGACTTGAACATATATTTTGGGGGATACAATAGCACTCATTAAAAACAAAACAAAACAAAACAGTAAGGACATTTTTATGAGTGTTTCCCCTAATATATAGGTTTTATATTCTATGACAGCAAACACAGGCTTGTTTGCCAAACTCTTGTGGAGGTCCAGAGATAAACAGCTTTGTTCTTAACTGTTCTGAGTCAGAAGTTAAAATGTTGAATGTTTTAACAATACAAAGTGCTATCATACACTGATCCTGGAGTTTCTGGTGGATCATCAAGAAGAATATGTGCCTGACTGAAATTCAAAAATAATGCCAAATTTATTCTTTCAGGTATGAAAAATATAGCAGATAGCTTTCATTAATATTTGAAGGAAATTTTACTCTCAAAGTCTTTTAAGCATTTTTTAAAAAGTGTGTTACTATTTTAGATATATAATTGTATATTTTCCTTTGTATTTGTCATCAAACACTATTAAGAAGTTAATTTTGCTTGAAAAGGTACTGGGCATTGTTCAGTATAAATAAAGAGACACAAACTGATATTTTAATTAGTTCAATGTTTCATTCTGCCAATGCTCAAGTAAGTAGAGATAGAAGATAAAAACCAAGAATGTTGAACCTTTGCAAATAGGGTGAAGCCATTATGCATTTTGTTGGCATATATGGTGAACTTCATTTCCATGAGGTGAGAAAGAAGTTGCAGTGGAGTTTCAAGGAGGAATCCTGCTTTTTCCTAAGCATCACGGTTAAGTCTTCCCATTGGATATTGTTTTCAACATCTACACATTATCGTGAAAGCATATGTAAATATAAATTCAAAGTGGGCACTTAATATTATACTTCTCTTGAATGCCCCCAAACGGATGACTGGATGAAAAAAATGTGGTATATATATACGATGGAATATTACTCATCAATTAAAAATGACAAATTCGATGATTTCAGAACAACATGGATGTATTTAGAAGAAATCATATTGGCAGAAACAAGCCATAAAGAAAAAGACAGAAACCAAGTGGTTTCACTAATATATGGGATATAGTGAAAAAAATAAACAAAAGCCTTGAGGAAAAGTCAAAACAAGCTAAGCACCAAACTGAAGTGCACAACTTTGAGCAGGAGGGAAAGGGGGGGAAGGGAGGAAAGGGTGGGGGGGGGACAAATCCTTGAGATTACAATGTTGTGAAATTTATATATAAATAAAAATATTATACTTCTCTTGAATTCTAAAAATAATGGTATCTTGGTTTTAGCATTTTGGGTATTTCACTGTTTTCTGCTCTTTCATAGCAAATGTGCTTAGTTTTGTGAACTTCCCTTTGTAAAAATTCCAGCTTTAGTCTTACGTAATACACACTGGCCAGAGCTCTGTTGCAAATTATAAATACTGTAAATGTGCATCCCTACAGGGATGTGTGGGGTCTATCTTTGAAATTTTCTCAACCTCTTTTTGTTTATAAAATATGATTTATAGGTTGGCTGCGTCGAGGTTGACTGCTCAGTAGCATGTTCCTTCCTCTAGTAGATTGTTCCAGATGTTTATATACTGTCTCTCATGCCTTGCATTACTCTATAAAAGAACAAGCTAGATGGACTCTTCCTTTTCATTGACCCAATAAATACCTCTTTACGAGACTTTCTTGGTAGAAAAGCAGAGATTTGTGGTATCTCATACCTCCATCTTCAAGTCCATGATTATTTTTTAAAATCATGCTTTCCTTAAAGTTTTTCTAGTGCTCCTTTTCTATGAAAATACATTATTGTAAATATACTTTATTAGGGACACTCTGAAATAATGGCTATTAGCTTTTGTTGAGAATACTCTTTTTGGTGTTAGACATTTTTCTTTAATGAACCAAATGTTTTAAATAATATTTATGAAGACTTTATTTCAGGGACCATATTTTATTTGATCTCGAGCTTCCTCTGGGACACATAGTTGACACCTGATACCTACAGTCAGCATATACCCCAATAAAAACAGAGCTAAAGAAAATAGATGAAAGCATAAGTTCTCAATGAACCATTGCAATATTCTGCAAATGTCTCTAGAAATATTTTAAGTGGGTAAAAATGGAGTATTGCTAAATACTCTTGATTGTACTTATGGTCTCATCTGAACTATAACCCAGCCAGCATCTTCTCTCTGTTGACTGAGTTAGCTATGGTAGATGAAAATACCTGAAGTCTCCTGAAAAGCTCTGGGATGGGCTGCTCTGTAAGAGTCGGGAGGGCAAAGCAAACCTGATTTGGTATTCCAACATTAAGTAGTATTCCTGAGTCATGTGGGATTCTTTCCTTGGTTGATAGAGCCTGGTTGGGAGCCAGTTGTACTCAAGAGGGCAATTCAGGTTCAGTATTTGTAGGCTTTCAATTATTTCAACCTTCATGACATCAACAGTCAACATCCTAGGGATATTTACCAGTTCAGGGCTTTTAGATGATCATTTCTATCACAACTTCTTTCATATTTCCTTAGATTCTTCTCTCTCTCTGTCTCTCTCTATCTCTCTCTGTCTCTCGCTGTCTGTCTCTCTGTCTCTGTCTCTCTCTGTCTCTCTGTCTCTCTCTGTCTCCTACCTTCCTGGCAAGAATCCTGAGTTCATACAAAATGATTATGGAAATCTGCTCATTTTATTGTCAGTGATATGCAGTCATTTCAACCATGGTCATTTTTATGAACACAACAATCTGTTAGGTGACTCATGGACTGGGCTGGGCTGTGAATTGAAGTTGATAGTTTTCAGCATCCATAACTCAGGTGTCTTTGTTGCCTGTTCCTTCTGTGTGATTTGGACCATTAGAATGCATGCTTTTAAGGGGAAACAGCAGCCTTTGTCTTATAACTCACAAGCACAAGATGGCAGCATTGCTCTTTTTCTTCCCAAAAGATGTAGTGAATGATGTCATAGCCTGTTCTGTCTTTCAGAAGGAACATTCTACAGACCAAGAAAAATGTGCAGCTTCATATCTCTTGTTGAGAAGCTATTTTCCACGTACTCTCAAATTTCTATGACATGGTGCTTGTATAGTGTTCCCCTGACTATTACTTTTTTTAAAGAACAATATTTTTATGGGCAAATTACGAGGAAAATGCAAAGAAGAGTTAGCAGAAGAGGGTGTTTGTCAAGACCTTGTTAGTAATATTAATATTATGAAATACAACTAGCATCACTTACTTTCAAAGATAGCTAAGGATGTCACGCATCCTTGAAAACTTTGTGAAGAAAAAGCAGATTTAATATAAGTGACAGTATTCAGCATTGTGTCAAATAATTTTTAAGTAGTCACATATTTCATTTATATTGTCTCATTTATCTTATATGTCATGAAATAGCCATCTACACCAGGATGTTATATTTAAGCAAATTTTGTTTTGGACAGTTCCAGAATACGCTGAAATAAAATTTACTTGTGACCTTAAGTTGAAGGTGCATGGGTACTGTGGATTGGCAGGTACAGTCATTCATAGTAGCACAACTGACTTACAAGCTAAATTTACCTATCCAGGGAATTTTTTCTATCCACTTGCTTTTATCAGCACATTTTCATTTGACATTCATTCATTAAGTCACTCTTAACTCACGTGGCAGAGTTTATTCAATGCCTACTACTTTTCTGAACATTCTATGTACTAAAATGTGGAACTCTGATCCCTGTGCTGGTCACAGATGTCTGGGCACCTGCACTCGATTTTCTGTGTTTGGGATTCTTTTTGTATCCCATCCTGATGACCTGAGTGGTTTGCTTCTCTACCCAATGAGTCGTGATCAACCTTTCTCTTTTGTAGCTCAGGTCAATCAGAATTGAAAGATGAGTTGAGTCTCTAGAGATAGAGTTTAGTCTCTGCTGCTATTATCTCCACAACATGAATAGATTCCCCAGCTAAAGACTGGGTCAATGCACTAATATGGTTTACTTGGAACCATTATGTTCTTCTCAAATTAGTTCTCACCCTGAGTCTAAATTCAGCATGATTGATTGATTATTAATTCTATTTTCAAGGGAAGGGCCTTTTATCTATTCCTACAGTCTAGTTTATAACAGGCTAATTTCTCCTCCGATGTGTCGTATACATACAAGACTGTAATGAATGTAGTCACAGGTTTCAATCTTATGGCTTTAAAGTTTTGTTCTTGTGATTCCTGGACATAAAGCAGTACATGGAAAATTTCCAGGCATCTATTTCTGTGTCCACAAACATCAGGTCATTAAAGAGGCTTTTCTGTCCCCGAATACACATAGGATATTCTGGAAACGGACACTCTTTGTCTCCATGCTGTAATTCATCATGTTAGCTTTGATCAACAGGAGCACCTGCTTACAAATCAATCATTAGGTACACTTTGTGTGATGATAAAACAGCCTCATTTCTTCCATCATTTTCTAGGATGTAAAATTTTATAATATAATTTTATGGCTCCTGATGAGTTACTACATCATATGCACACAAATCAAACTGAACACACACTTAGTGCCCAACATTTTTCAGCATAAATAGAACTGCTTAACATGATATTAAAAAAGTATTTAAATGAAATTAAAATCTGACAATAAGCATGCATTTTAGCATTAATCAAAGTAAACTCACAGAGAAGCACAAACTATTGGGAAAAAGATTATTAAGAGCTGTGCTATTGACATTGTAAGTAGAATGTTAGATTAGTGGGCTGTTACAAAAAAATGCAATTAGTAGCATTGTCTGAAAATACAACTTCAAAAAGAATCCTAATAGTGTATTCAAAGTACTTGATGAATTAGTTTGGAGGCTGAGATTATATGAAATCTTTACAGTTCCATTGGATGAGAATACAGATTTTGCAAATCTCTCCTTTGTTTTCATATGAGGTTTTTTTTTTTTTTTTTTTTTTTTTTTCCCGGCAAGAGAGTATGAGGAAAATTTATTACACTTTAAAATGCTTGACACATAAATGTAACTGGATAATGGAGTAGTCTGAACTTTTATCTTTTCCAATCACATCCTTCAACCATGCTCTGTCAAGTTTCTAATTCAAAGTCCCTTAACAACATTGCAGACAAACCCCATAGCCTTCCTTTCATTTCCAGTTATCGTAAGTTCAATCCAGCTGAAAACTCCAATTTCATCTCTTCCTCTCTCCTTAAGCAATGCTTTAACTCTTTCCAAGAGGGACTTGAATGGAGAGGCTTCTGCACATTTAGACCCTTTCTCCCCACTTCATGGAATTTTAATTTTTATGGAAATAAGCAGGATTTAAGATGGATGGACAGCAGTCATCATGGGCAATTCTGAATGTGATGGTACAGCCTCATAGTCACTGCTTCATTGGCTCACCAATCCCTGTTTATGTGTAAACATAAACATAAACATAATGTAGAATGTACTGGGGAACCCTGCCTCTCGTCTGACAGGCAGTCGAACAGCCATCTCCACGGACTTGTGTACAGAAAACTACTTTGCTTAGAGATATAAGTCAGTCTTTTTAGATAGAAAAATAAAAAATTAATCGTGGGTGCTTAGCCTTTGCATCTCTTCTCTGCATTGCTTTCTTCTCTGCATTGCTTTGCTTCTCTTCTCTGCATTGCTTTCTTCTAGCATCAGCTTATTTCTTGGATCTGGACAATTAAGAGCACGAAGCTGATTGTATACTACTAAATCATACGCCGTGTTGTGAACCAATGTTGCCTCAATGGAAAAAAAAATAGTTAAGTTCTTGGGACCAATGACTCACAGTCACTAGATTCTGCTTGCTTTTGGTGCGGCAACTCTCTAAGAATTGAGATTTATCTCGGTTGTTTCCTGGTTTCAAATTTTCCTATGATTATTTCAGTAGACTTTTTTTTTTTCTTTTCATTAGCAGATGCTTGGGAAGCTGACATCTGAGTGATGGCCCCTCTCTGCAGTATACTTGGAAATTCCCAAGTTTATATCTCTGAATGGGGAAACCCAATTCTGACTTGGGTTCCTTCACCCATGCAGGTCAGATCACCATCTATTTCTCTAGAGCTCCCATGGCTTTCATCGGAGAGTATATAGTGTGTCACAGGTGCGAAAGGGTTATGTTGAAGATGTAACGTTCCTTTCTGAAATGAATACATGGTTCAAAAGCAAATGGTGAGGGTGTAAATCTTTTCATAGCTGTTTCGCTATCTCTTCTCAATTTTTTAATTCTATCCAAGTAGATTGAGGACAGATGAACAAATAAGTCATATGAGCAGACATCTAGCACTTCTTGTGAGATATTGAGTCACACTGACTCAGTCATACTGACAAGTCAGTATGAACTATCTCTTTATGTTGCCCTTACTTTACCCTATATGACTTGGGCATGGGCTTATTCATGATGATGATGATGATGATGATGATGATGATGATAATCAGTAGTAATAGTAAATGAAGAACCTCAAAACTCTCATTTTCCTTTCTACTTGCCTGTCTTTTAAAGCATTTTTAAGTATAGACTGAAGCATTCTTTTACATATTACTCACTGAATAAGAATCAAAGCTATCAATTAAAATGATGCCAGAGTGTATCATCACACTCTTTTTGAAGATCTATAACTTACAGAAAAGAACTCTTTGGACTAGGATAGATTTTGTAATACATTATTTAAATATATAAAATTTTTTTGAAAATATATAAGCAAAATATATCAGTTAATAAGTTTGTGGAACCATCTTCTCTTCAGGGTCTGACTCTTAAGTCACTGGATTTACAGTCATTAATGTCTGTTTTTGTACTTAATATTATATTTTGTATCAACAGTTGTGCAGATGAGGTTTTTTAAAGTAGAACACATAAATGACCAGAAAGTTCTGAGCTCTTAGGTTTTACAATTATACAGACTTAGAGAACAATAGGCTCTCCCTTGGAAGTGCTCCTTAGTATGTCTCTAACTTCTGTCTCTGCTCTCCTGTGCAAATGTCCAATTTCCAGGGTGAACAGCACCCCCCCCCTCCAGAGATTAATGCAGGATCTTCTCCCATGTCATTTGCACTTGTTCTGTATATTTTGATGCTGACTTTTTTTCTATATAGTGTTTCACATGAATAGCAAGGCAACTCTGTGAAATTCTATTTAAGTGACTATAAGATAGTGTTGATGGTAAGGGCAGTGGATTCAGGAAAGGCTGAAACATGAAAATAGAATCAATCTTAGAATCAATGAAATAGAGCCTACAGTCTGTGATAAGTTGCTGTGATCAGATGAAGTTGATATTTGCTAACCATGCTGGGCCATCTAAACTTAACACCCAAAGGCATAGACTGGTCCTAATTTCTGGAGACTTTCTTTATTTAGAATGTGGGTTCTTCACTTTTTTTTAAATCTCAGGTTTGATTTCCATATATCCACTCTGGGGTAACAGCGACATTTTGCCTTTGCAATTAATTAACATATACAAAAGAGTAAAAAAGAGATTTTAGAGGAATTTTAAAGATGAAAAAAAATGGTAAAGAGTTAACAACCTATAGGCTACCAATGACCTATGTCCTTTCCTTTTATTTCTTCCCCCCCCCTCATTCTCCCCCCCCCAAAAAAAAAGAGGCAGGGGAAAAATTCCTACACAGGAGAGTGATTTGGAAAAAATTACTGACATCATCATGCAGTCACAATGTTTTGCAAGGACAAAGCACTGGCAGTTTAAATGAGAACAGCAGCATTCAAAATTGTTATTTATGTGGAAGCTCACCTTTGAAACCAGAGATATTTGGGGTTTAGAAAAATTAAATCAACTTGAAACATGGCACACAATTTTATTATGGTTTAGTAATATGGCAAATTTGAAATATTCTCTTATATTTGCCCCTTAATTTTGCTGTCATGTCTCTTTCTTTCACTCAAGCATTAGAGTTTTTCTGTGATCTTATCTCAGGGAGGAATGTGATGAGTTGAAAACAGAAACAAACAAACAAACAAAAGAATTGATTCCTGGCTCTGGTTCATAAAATCTAAATCTCACAGGGGATTGTGGGGAGTCTTGAAATGCATAAAAGGTTTGAGAGCAGGGCACTTCCATTCTGTTGCCAAACGCTTCCCCTTCCCAAAATAGACTAGAAGAAAATTTCAATGTGGAGAAAGTAAGAAGAGTGAAGGAAGGGATGCAATGCTTCTTACCGCCATGCTACATTAGTTTTTATATACCTCTCATATTTTGTAGCTTATATGCATATGATTCAGTCTTATCAGAAGAATGAGTCACTGCATAAAGTGATCTCAGTAATTTTTATTTCATTTCTTAAAACATGTTCAACCAACGGTTTCCACCTTCAGTTTACTAATGAAAAAGGGGAGAGCTAAAAGCAAGGGAAACTACAGTTCCCCCTTTCCTTCTAATTCATTATTTTCAGCCCACGTGGTTGACTAATTCAGGAAATAGCCTGACTACTTGCTGATTCAAGTTTCTTTGAATCATTTCCTTCTGTTTTGCTTTAGAAACAAATGATGTCATTCAGAAAGCATAGCCTTGCTAGACAGACAGCATCCCCTCTCCACCTTGACTGCTCAGTTGTACAAGCAAATTGCTCATCTTGTCCAAGATTTGAGTCTCACCAAACTTTTCCCAAGTCCTAGTTCATGGGAGCTTGTACTCACAAGTCAGTGTGAACACTGTATAAATGTGGTTGAGGGAGAGTGGATACACTCATTCCATGTACCAATTCAGTTTGCAGGCATGCTCTGTTGATCCTTGGATAAATACAAATTGGAAGAAAACATTGAGTTTCAAGACAGTGCTAGCAGAACCTTTAAGCAAACCTTAATATGTGTCAAGGAGCAAATTCTTAAGCTGTACCCCACAACCAACCCTGTTTAGGGGCTCAACCAGCGGTCTAATCTGAGATCCTAGACAGGAAGTAGAAACCACCTCCCCAGAACACCAGTCCCATACCCTTACCTTCAGATTTCCCTGACTGTGTTTCCAGAACCCAGGATAGATTTCATATTTGAAAATTCTCCCAGCTTCAAAGGATAGTTAAGAAGAGTCATCAATTGGTTCAAGAGAAATCGACAGAGAAAGGTAAGTGAATGTAAACAATAAAGTTTCCAACTTTATTAAATTAATTAATTAATCATTTGTTTTATTTTACAACATTATCTACCTGGGGGGGGATCTCCCACCACCTTATCACCTATGAACCATCATCTTGGTCTTTTGCCCCTCCCACTCTGGCTTTCCCCCCTACCCTCTCATGCTCCACGCTTCAATTTTGCTGAGAGTTTTAAATTTTTCTTGTCTGTGTTCTCTTTATTCCTCATATAAGTGAATAAGTGAGACCAACCCGTATTTCTCTTTTTTTTTCTGACTTATTTCTGCTAGCATGTTTGTTTCCATCACCCACCGCTCCAGTTATACAGTAGTCATAAGTAGCCAGGCATTGTTCCAAAGCTTCAGTTCACATGTTGCAGGCTAGGTGGACACATCACCCTGCTGGTGAGGACAACATGTTAAATCTTGTAGATTTCTATATTTTTATATCCCATTCTTGGATTGGGGAAGCTAATTTGGAATTAACTAGATAACAAGGTATTGTAGCATGCTGGAGCCTGGGTCATGGAGTCAGACTGACTGGTATATTCCTTATATTCCCAAGGGATATTTGTGAGCAGTCAGATGACAATGAATAAGTTACTCTGCGGCTCTGTGCCGCAATTCTCAATTTTCTGTCCTGAAGTGGAGGTAATAGCAATACTGACGTCAAAGCACTGCTCTATGAAATCATCTATACAGTAAAACATTTTAAAGAATATCTGACACATGATGAGCACATCTAAATTAGATGCTCTTTTAAACAGCTTAGTTATTTGTCAGTTATTAAAGCAAAATTAGAATTGGAATTATGTCCAAGATGATTAGTATGACTCTATGAAATAAGATATGCTTTGCATACTTCAAAAAGTAAATAGCTTAAAATAAAAGAATTCCTAGAAAGCAATGTATAGTTGATTTTTGATGTTACTGTCAACAAAACCACTTGAATCTATAATCAGTAAAAAATGTGACACTAAGTAAGCTTTGCTATTTAAAATGTGAATGCACTGGAAAATTTTTCTGGACCTCCAGGTCAAAACAAAATCAATATACATGATTTGGAGAAATAGCCATGTAAGAATAGCAAGCAGAAAAAATGACTGGAATAATGTACAATGACATCAATTATCTGGTCTCCATCTATAGGGGTGGGTTTAAGCTTTTTGTTTTAAATCTTTATTACTTTTCACTGACTGTCCTATAGAGCTGCTAGAATGGCCTCTTCGAGCTAATTTCTCTGCTGATTGTCTTTGACTTACAGCTCTTATTGCTGATAGGCTATGTAAATGATAACAGGTGATTCTTGGATTGTATTGTTTAGAGTCACTCCAGTTGTTTCTTGCTATAAAAGTCATCCTTCATTTAGCTGATAATATTCAAGGAAATTAGTTGTGGTTTTCTTACCAGGTGGTTTTCTCAGGCTCATGGTTCACTAACTGTGGAACTGAAGCTGATGGAGAGAGGCTACAGGTGAGGACTGATGGGTCTGTGATCTGGGCATGGGTGAGCCAAGCAGGGGGCATGCTTCAGAAGGGGCCTGGGATGGGGGCGTCACAAGAACTATGGAAAAAGACTGTGGATGCTTTTGTGTAGATAGAGTTCTGGTAACCACAGGTAGGACCTGAGGGGAAAAACAGTTTACTCTGAGTTTCCCACTATTATGCATGGTGATCTTACAACACAGGTGGCCTACTGGATAATACATAGACTTGAGAGGTAGTCCGTGTGTGGGGAAAGCAGTAGATAATATCACCTTGATGCATATCACATACACAAGACATATTTCTGTAAACTAGTCCTAAACTTGGTCCTATGCTGACTTTGCCTATATTCATATAAAAGCTAACAGAGTCACAGCACTCATGAAACTAATGTTGCCACGGCTGTGGCTGGAGAACTGGATGTGAAGGGGGCTGTATATGGCATCGATATATATCTACTGCTGCTGGTGTATCTTCTGCTGTCTCATAACAAAGGCATGTTCTTGTGACCTGTTGTCTTGTTTGCATCCATTGAAAACCAGGCAAGTTTGTAGCTGAGGCCTTATACCATGCCTCTTGAGGGAGAAATCCTATATAGTAAAAATATTAGGGATGTAAAATAATAGTACCTCATTAATTAAAAATTTTAAAAATGTAAAGGAATTAAAAACAAGACAAAAAAAGATGATTCCTAGTAGGATTTCTTCTGAGTTTGGCTAAGCATGTTCAAGAAGGAAAATATTATTAAAGTGATTGACAACAACATCTTGGGGCTCTGGATATGATGACTATAGGATGTGGGAAGTTGTAATGATATTTGTGTGTGGGCATGGCTATTGTTTCTTCATGTATGAAATGGAATTATGGAAATACAAAGATAGGTGTGAAAAATAAACAGTTGCATTGAAAAGAAGCGAAAATCTCCCCACAGAGTATTTTGGTATGATATTTAACTTAGATTTTTCATCCTAAATTTGACTGTTTCTTGATTTGGAATTATTATTTTTTTCAGTGTGACTTTCCCAATGTGAAACTGTGAGGTAGCCTAGTTTGTCTCTTTCATTGAAATGGATAAGGTAGGAAATTGTATTCTTGGCAAGAAACCAACAGCTACCTTCCCCTTCGCACACATGAACCTCCAAAAGACATTATTCTACTGTAGCAATTATTTTGAACAATAACCAACTTCAATGAATTAAATTCCTTCTTATCTCCTCTCCTACTGGTACTTAGCTGCAGGTTAGCAATATCTGAAAAACACCTCAGTTCAGGTAGCTGGAGTGCACAAACAAGAGTTAGAGATCACAGCTTTCTTTCTCCTTCCTTTTCTGTGTGCTAGGTTGTCACACTTATTCATTCTTTGTAGTGATCTGAAAAGCATGATAATGCTAGTTTGTAAAACTTTGGTAAAATAAACTAGAGAAAGTTCACCCCTAGATGTTCAAGCTTACTCTTTCTCCTCAGGTTTCATAGTTTGAAATAACACAGCAGGCTCTAATATCCATGAAATAAGAATCTTAGAAGCAGAGGAAATCTGTTTCTAAAGACTGTTGGAAACCACTTGCCTGGAATGCCTGTGCTTAGAATCAAAGATGCCACATGGTGACATGTTCCTGAAGAAAAAGATCCTTCTGTTTGTGGGACTTCATGTGACTGGACAATTTATTTTCATCTCCAAGAAGAATCAAAAATGGAAGACAATTTGATCTCTCATTAAGAGCCATACTCCACAAGGTAGTTTCTGTATTCCCTGCGGCAATTCTGAAGGAAGCTGCAAGCTTCACAGACATAACAGTGGGTCAAGAAGGGCTCAGCATTATCAAACTTCTTCCTCTAAAGTAGGAGCCACATGGAATTAACTCCCACCCTATTGGCATGCTCAGCCAGAATGAAAAGCACAAAGATGAAGAAGAGAGAAATTGAGAGAGCATACTCTCAAGGACAAAAATTATAATGTATATCACAGGTCTTGGTGAAGCAGTTTCAAGATGTGTCTGCATGTATCTTATACTGTTTTTACTACAGAAAAAGCTTAAACTGTATTAAAGATTATAGAAATGTGTATTTATATAAAGATATAATATTAATGATATTTATTATTTACATATTACATATAAATATGCCAGTGTATTCATATGTGACATTTACATTTGTATATAAAACAAGATGCATTGTTGAACTTTGATGATCTTTGAAAGTATTTCCATGGTTTTGCTAAAGAAGAAAATATGTCGAAGTCCCCCAGGTTTAAAAATGAGCATACTTCTAGAGTCTATTGAAATCTACATGTTGAGAGAAAGCAAAGGTTTTTCTGGAATTTGTTGAAAACATTGAGAATGCAGATAATTGGTTAAAAGCTTTATGAAGGAAGCAGAACTTAAACTAGCTTAAAAAAATATCATGGTGTATGATATTAGGAGACTGGTATCTCCAGAAAACAGAAGCTTGAAAATTGTAGTTGAAAAGAGTTATTAATACAAAAGCGTTGGGTAGAATGTCTGTATTCATCCCATCTTAATGCCTAAAAGGACTGATTTATTAAAATTACCTGGAAATTAGATCTTGCCATTGGCTATAGGGGTAACTAACTTCTCTCTCAGACAAAACAAACCATCTGATGCTGAAGAATAACTTCCACTTAGAGAGAAGAATAAAAACATATATTTTAGTTAGAATTTGATGAAGTACACAAACACACCATGTTTGATATTGTAAGTTATTTAGAGTGACGGTTGCCAATTTATACCTCTTCCTTTTTAAATATTTTGTCATTTGTTATAATTCACATGTAGGACAATAGATTATGAAAATAAGCTATGTGAGGCTCACAAATGCAATCTTAGCACAAGAAATTAAATTAGTTCTTGTTATGGAGGTCGTTTTTGGTGGTGGTATACTTTACGAAACAAAATTGTCAACTTATGTATTACAAGTAACTTTCCACTTCTAAATTCCTTTAGAATCATATCTTGTTTCAAATATCCATCCTTAATTATATTTATGCCCTATAATTTCTGTTAACTTTCTAATTTCCATTTTAATAAGAGCAGATCATCCTTAAAATTGAAATGTGTGTTTTAAAAATATATAAAAAATACATTTCATTATTATATATATAAATACATTGTACATTCAAAAATGAAAGATTAAAAATAAAAAAGACCACTGGATTAATAGATATATTTCTTATACCTACATACAGGGTTTGTATTATTGGCCACTAAATATATTTGCAATAAATACAACTAAGACAAAAATCCATGTTATTATTGCAATATTCTATTAGAAGCGTTGCCCATTTGAGTTTTACTTCTTTGAAAATTAAATGTAGACTTCATAGAAAGGATTAATTCATGAAGTCTCTATAGATAAAACATATCCTTTACTAGAGATTTTGTGAATAGAAAAAGGGATTTATAGAGAATGATGAATCCTAAAGATGCATGGAAAAATAGGTATTTGCTTTATGGTTAATTTAAATATACTTCACATTTAGGAAACATAGGCCCTCTAGACTGGTGTATTGGCATTTATGTCTAATGTGCCTCTTTTCTACCTCTCTCCAGCTTTCACAGCTGTGGGATGGCTGGTTATGGTTAAGTGAGATTACTTCTGACCTACTTTTGGATTTCTTTATATATCAGGTTGACTATAATCTACTGAATAGATTCAGTGAGTTCTCTGTTTTCCCTCAGTTGCTTGCATAAAGTCTTAGACTTTATCATTTTACTGGTAGGTAAGAAGGCTTTGTTTCCCTCCAGTAAATCGACATCATCAACTGTCTTTTGGCTGATGTATCCAGGAAAGATTGTGAAGTACTTTGTTCCTCTCTAACCCCGGGGATTCTGTTCTTTTCTTGATTCTTTTTTCCCTATTACATCAGAGCAATAGAATCAAATACAAAGATAGTTGGACATGAATTCTGTATGAATATAGAGAAAGGGAGAAGAGAAAATATGACATGTCTTTACTTGAAAGCAATGTGGAAATGATACGTGCCTTAGCATCTTGTAGGCAGTGTTATAGAAGACAGTGCTGTAGAAGTCTGCATATGTGGAATTTGCTTAAATTTATGGGACAGGGCTTAGTAATGAGGCTAAACTTTAAATAGGGCTTTGAATAGATTTTCTGAGGATATTCAGTGGACATTTGGGTTGATATATCTAGAGCTCAGGAGAGGTAACTAGATCTCTGCTAATCAAAGAGTAAACTTCAAGACAGCAGCAGAAGCATCACTTGTAATATTATCAGAAACACAGACTCTCAGGTCCTGACTCAGTTCTATAATATCAGAAGATTCATTTCAGCAAGATTCGATATGATTTAAATTTACATTGAAGCTTGAAGAACACTGACCTAGAATCTACAAATACACACAAGTATATACACATCCATATGTATGTTATTAGCATTTAGGTGAGTGGTGGGGGATGGAAATAAATTTATTCATTTAAGTGACACATCCCCTAATATTTAAAGGTGGATGGAAAGAAACAAACCCCCACGATAAAACTGTGGTACATTTCAAAATGAAGTTAATGGGATATAGCAAAGAAACTACAAAATAAAGGATCCCAAGTGAAAGGAATTGGTTTATAGATCAAGTGCTGTAGAGTGTTCAATTAAGACAAAGCCTTAAGCTCATTTGTTGAATTGAGTGTTAAGTGGGTTATTGATGACCTTTGAAAATTCTTATTAAGTGAAGTGATTGGGGGGTGTAGGGTAGATTTCAGTAGATTAGTAAATTGAAGGAAGCTGGAGAAATCGAACAAGAAGAGCAAATAAGATGAGTATGGATAGGTCGCTCTCAAAAGAAACAGGAAAGTGAGTAGCTAGAATGAGCATCAATTGCAAAATCAGATTTTCTTAAATTATTAATTTAAGAAATCCTCCTGCTTATCTGCTGAAGGGTTAGAGCCATGGAGGAATCTAAGAAGACACATGAGCAGCAGAGAGTAATTGATGAAAAGCTCTGGAGGATGTCTGCAGCTATGCCGGGAATAACAGGCCTGTCTCAAATCTGCCTGCACTTTAGAATCACTAGGAGACTGTCAAATAAATCACAGCCCAGTCATTCCCGGATGAATTGAATTCGAATTTCTAACAGTGCGGTCTGGGTACTTCCTAGATTTTTTGAAATACTTTCAGGTGATTCTGATCTGTAGCCAAGTTTGAAAATTGCTAGGGGAGCACTGACCCTAAGAAAGGGAAAAAAAATGAGACCAGACTCATTAGTCAAATAAAAATCCTGGTGCCCCATAGCAATGGATTGTACATCCAGATGGACTTCACTTCCAAGATGGAGGAAGCACAAGTGTATCTCATTACTATGAAGAAAGGATGTGAGAGATACGATAATAGGGTTGCCCATGAGTTTATATATTGGACAGGATTTGCCTAGGAGTTTGTATTTTCTAGGGGGGCAGGAAGTTTATAATTGCTCACCAGAAGGTCTCTTATAAGTTTAGAATTCGGTGACGAGGGGAGGAATGGTAGTATAAAGCTCCTGGTGATAGAGATCTACTACAGATAGTGGATAATGGAATTAAAAGAACAGGCTAGGGACACAAGATAGATTTTTGGGAACTTTTAAAAGTAGGCTAAAGTTGAAGATGGATTTACAATGGTGTTCATCTGAGGTTTGGAAGAGAGAGCACTGAAACTGAGTTATTTCATCATTCTGGTTTTTGAGGATTGTTTGACAAGGAGTTTAGAGATAGGAAGGCATCAAACAGAATATTGACCAAGAACAGCTTTAGTTAAAGGATTTTGAATCAAAGTTGTAGATGCAAAAGAAAATCAAAGTAGAATGACTGACGAGGATAAAATGAAGGTTAAAGGGAGATTTGATCATAGTTAAATATTTGTTTGGGGAACAATTGTATGAGCAAAGTGGATGATTAAAAAGTTGCAGATGGAGTTGAAGACAGCTCAGATGTGGCAGTTCTGGCTGACCAAGGTCTACTACTGGGTAGGAGTGTAAATATTTTGTTAACTGGCTAAATTCAATGGAAAGGGTTAATAAAATGTGAAGTTAGCTGTGGGAGAGTCCATCTCTATGGACTCTAATGGACATTGTTTGCACTAGACTAAAGAGGAAAACAGTCATTGTGAAACTTCTTGATTAATGTATACAGAAGAAGGTGATAGAATTTCATCAGATGATCACAAGAGCATGATTTCTGAAGAAAGGTGAAGTAACGGTCTACAGTAGTAGAGAGCAGAATGTCAGACCTGACCCTTGACCAATAGTTTTTAAAGGCAGCAGACAGACATATGTGAAGCAGAAATATACTTAATTATCAGGCATTAAGTCTTCAAGCATTTCTCTTTTCTTTCTAGCTATATGCCCTACTTTGTTTAGCTATTTAGTCCTGATGTAAGATATTGAACTAGCGTTTCCTCATAAGTAAACTGTAGGGTAAGTAATTCAGGCTGTATCCATCATTAAGCTGTATATCCAGCACCTAGGGAATTGCATCGTCCCATGATTGCGCAGTCCCATGGGTGTGTGCATGTGTAAGTGTGCACACCTGGCCTAAGAGAGCAGGGATAAAGGGGAGCAGAGGGCATAAGCACATGCACAAGCATGAGGGAGAGAAGGGAGAGAGGGGAAGAATAGAGGGGGATCATAGGGGGAGTGAGGGCCCAGAGAAAAAGTGTAAAAATTCCTGGGAGGGGCTGGGGGCTTCCTTCTTTCTATCTGCCCCCTCCCCCAGCCATGGCTCTGTGCTGCCTGCTATGTCTGCATAGCTGCTAAAACCAATAAAGAACTATGAAGATTGGTGAGCCTGAGGTGGCCCTACAGTTAGTGATGAGGACTGGTTGCAATTGGTGTAGTCAGAAGTGTGGTTAAATGCAAACAGTTCAACACAGACAAGTGACCTGGATGTTGGGACAGTTCATTACAATTGACATGCGTTGACAGGATTTGACACAACAGAGTGAAGACAATTCAGCAAATGGAGTCAAGAACAACACTGGAGATGCTGTGGAAGCACAGAAGGTAGACCAGCTTTGGGAGCTGCGGGGCAGAGCTCGTGAGGACATGGGCTGCAAGGCCTACTCAACAACTCCTGAGGTAGCAGCCTTTTCAGGGAAGAAAGGACCCCAACAGTGATACAGAGATGAAGCTAATGGACTTGGACAGTTCCACCAGAAGGTGTGGGAATTTTGGGAGGTTGGTTATTGTGTTTGTGGGACCCTGGGGGGTGGATGGATCATGTGTACACCCCAGGTAATGAGTGTCAAGGGGTGGTTGGCGGGCTTCTGGAGCCAAAGCAGCTTTGTGTACTGCCTGGTGCTCCTAGAGCCACAGCGGCTGCTGTGTTCAACCAGCCAGGGAGCTGTATAAATTTGACCTGGAGTGGCAATGGCTTCTGAGAATGTGGGGGGCCCAGGCTGGGTGAGGGAGATGCCTTCACCAGGTTCTATGCAGCCATGTCAGCAATGTGTAGAAAGTCAATTTAGACAAAGCAAAAGGCTGGTGCAAGTTCAGAAAGTCCCCGGTGATTGTTAAGCAGCAGAGGATGCTAGAGAGGGCAAACCTCTAAAAATCTCCTGTGAGTAATGCACTGTTTACTTCTGGATTGGGTGAGATACTGAGGAACCCATATTTGGGGGACAGTGGGGAACATGGTTTGTCAGAGGGGGGAGCAGAAGTAGTTTGTTTTATAAAATTAAAGTAGATCATCCCATTTAATCTATGAATTAGCCTTAGTTATGTTACAATTTTCATAGACAGTGACTTGAAATATACTTGATCGTAGTCATAAAATTTGAAATTATTGAAACTAAGGCATATGTATCTTTTGTTACCTTAGATTATTTGAGGGGTAAGTTATTCAAGCTCTTAGCACTACCAATTCCTAGGGAAATATTTTAGTTTGGCAAGATATTTATAAGATAACTCTGAGTCTAATTCACAGATTATTCCTTGGATTAAGTGTTCCATCCTGTGGATTAATTAGTGCATCCATAGTTCTTTGTTCAAGTCCCAGAGCAGTGTAAAAAACTATGAGTGACCCATCTCAGAAGGAATGGTCTTGTTTCCCTGTTTCTAGAATTTAAATCTGATAGCAAATCATTGTCCATGTATTTATTTTTACACGTGGTTTCTTATTTTTATTACTGTGGTCTTTCAAGTAAACAGTTTATTTTCACATAGTATCAGGCACAGTGAAGAGAGCAAATATATGTCATCTTTTTAAATTTTCCCCTTTTGATATGAAATATTTATTTTGATGCTGATAATTTCATTTAAAAACTGTCAACATTCTTTTCTAACAGTACGGAGTCTTACCTCCATTCTCAATGTATTTTGCCTCATAAGATGAATAAAATTTATTTATTCATTTCAATTTTACTTGGAAAAAAACATAGTGGACATATTACAGAACATCAACTGCAGAGACATATTTGGGGACTCAACCCAAATGGCAAGGGAAACAAAGCAAAAGTAACAAATGGGGCTATATTAAATCATGAAGCTTTTGTACCACAGAAGAAACCATCATAAAAATAAAATGACAATCTAAAGAATGGGGAAAAATTTTTGCACATCATACACCTAACAAGGAACTAATCAACAAAATTTACAAAATTCTTATGCAATCTATCAACAAGAAAACAAACAACCCATTTAAAAAATGGGCACAAGAACTAAATAGATACTTTTTTAAAGAAGACATTCTGATGACAAATGGAATAATGTGAGTTCTATATCAGTTATACCAGAAGCTGTTGATCCAATGTTTGGCTACTTGTTGAAATGCTAGTTAACAAAATAATGTTTAAGTATTGGCTAGTTTATATGGAGAAAATCCAGCAATTCAGATTGTACTGATCTTTTAAGTCCTGTACTCCAGAAAGAATGTGACAATCAGGGAATGGAGAGAGGCGACCATGTCTTCTGGAAACAGGTCTGGGTGGACCCTGCTCAGCCTCTCGCAGTGCTCCATGAGTTACACTGGACAGTTCTATCACCTGAGTATCCTCTTATTTACCCAATCTCATTTTTTTAACAATAGGGTCTGTTTTTCCCCATCCTATTTTTAAAAAATGATATTTGTAGTTGACTTGTCTGAAGTGTGATGGTGGTACATTCTTTGAATAGTCACGAGAAACTTCCTGCTCAAAGCTCTTTCCTTTACTCATGTTGATGGGATCTTGTTGGTGTTTAGATCTTAGTGGTCATGCCAACAGCAAGGGGGGAAGAGCCCACGCGGAGACGTGGGCTTCATGATGACTGCAGTTTCATGATTCTGCTTTTATGTGTGCCTCGAGAAATGATTAACAGGGCACATTCCTCATGAATAAAATTTTAAAAGCTGAAAAGAAAACAATAGGGAATGACAACAGGGAAATGGGAAAGAATGCATGATTAACAATAAGAAAATTATGCCATCGATTTTTTAAAGTGGTTTCTGTGATTTCAGCTAATTTTATATTTTAGGGATCATTTTGAATGAATAACGTATAGTCTCTTTTTCACTACTTCAGTAATTTCATTACAGAAATGGTTATGGGGAAAACACATTTTTGTTTATTGATAAACATAAAAACAATATTTAGTAGAGTGACATTCCCCTTTGCCCAACCTCTGTATTTGATTTTTTTCACAAGTTAAAAATGCACTCTTAAAAATAATATTAGATTCACTTTCTATCTAAAGGATAAAGAAGCTTCTATTTTTCTGTTATTCTGAATTTCTATTTTTCATTGACATTTTCCAAAATTGTTTTCTCTTACTCTTATTTACTATTCCTTAGATTCTAGTCACTGAAATATTTATCTTTCTGTCTTTTCTCCTCCTCTTTCTATTTCTACTTGCTTTATACTTCAAAATATAAAAACTATATTTTGTAAGGTACCAACAGAGTAGAAGATATGAAGAAACATATCTTTGTTTCTTTCTTTTCATTCTGGCACATATGTCCAATATTCATAATGGAAAATTCTCCATTAAGTGTTTCTCTTGATTTCCTTTGACCCAGTGAGAACTATATTTTCTAGTGATTGGCACTCTGTGTGGTTGTGTGGTATAGATGAATACACAGTGTGGCTGTGCCTTCTGCTTCTAAGCCACACAGTGGGGAGATGAGAATTAGAGGGGCATTTAGCTGTTATCCTCCATGTTACCTCTTTTCTGCTTTTTTTTTCTTCCTGGCATATTATTGCTTCATTCTGAAGAGATGGTTCTCCAACACATGATTTCAAAGATAACTTCAAGGCTATTCTCTTCTGCTTCTATGCAGAATAAACACAGAGCCTCATTCTCACAGAACGAAATCCCCATATTATAACTAGTTCAATTATACTTCATGGAATTGGTTCCCTGAAATACTATATCTGGCAAACTGCTAGTTCAGCTATAAGATCAATAAATTGGAGAGTTCATAATATACTAAATATGACTTTTCAAGCAAATATTAAACATGAATTTCATAATTGTATCAAAAACATTAAATTGGGCACTTACATCATACCCACTATAAATAAATTCTGATCAATAAATGATATAAATATGACAATGAAGGTAATAGTTTCATCATTTTACAAAACCGCTGTATATCTAAGTCTGACTTTTCAAGTTTCACTCTAACCCTAGCAGCCAGAAAAGCAAGACTAATTATTTTATGAAGCTAACTTTTTTGTTTTCCAGAAAATACCATAAATATTAAAGACTAGAACAGACTGGACCAATATATCAGAGACAGCTTATTAGAGACAGAGGGTTAATCAATATATTAGTGAGACATAAATAAGCATATGAAATGAGCATAGCATTATGAGAAAATTGATACTGTGACTTGTTTATAAATAGTTGCTAAATATCATATTAGAAGAAAATATAAATGAAGTTATAAGTTAGTGCCTTTATCAATTTGATTAAGGCAGGAAGATGGAGAATATATTGTATTAATGGCATTATAGGAAAGCAGATATGTATGAATTTCTGATTTGACTGTAAAGTCACAAATTGGGTTACTTTGTTGAATATCTAAAATTTGGAAAAAACACACTTTAGAAATATTATATCTCTGTGTCAATAAGAAATTGCATTATCTTTTTTGTGTGATTACTGCACTCAATTACAAAATGTGTAATAAGAGAACCAAGATAGAATTATATGAAATAAGTGAAAAGGCAGAACTATGCACACATTTGTGGGGTAAATGAGTTTTCAGGGTTTTACCCTTTCACCATTAGTCTCCATGACCAGCACCTGTGGTATTGCGCGCTCACGATCATACATGCTGGACCCAGTGGGTATGGGCATGTATAAGTGGGCGCACCTGGTCCTAGGAGGTAGAAATAAAAGGACCATACCACCCCAGGGGAGAGGGTGGTAGAGAGCAGGGTGGAGGGGAAAGGAGAGAGGGGAACTTGAGAGAGAAAACCTAAGTGGCTGTTTCTTTGCTGTTATTAAAAATCCTAAAAGGATAATATGAAGCGTTCTGACATTGTCTGCTACAACTGATGATAAACCTACACTGATTGGAATGGTTACACAACATTATCCACCATTGTATATTTTTGAAAGAATGCATATGTGTATGGAATATTACTCATAGAATATAAACTTATGTCGTGGCTTCTAATACAAAGTGGAATTAGTGGCTAAAGGACAGATGGGAAGGGGAATATAAAATTAATGGTTGCTCCAAGTATCAAAATATATTGTAAAATTAGTATCAAATCTACTTACTACTATATAGCTGATGAAATCAATAAGTTTTTGTTTTATTTCAAGTTTGAAACTGAAGGGCTCAAAATTAAGGAAAAATTTACACTGCTAGTATATCCTAAATCTTAGAAGGATACACTGACCACTTTGGCTTGAATCAGTGAATTTGGCTCTGACCATGTACTAAATTTTTTAAGAAATATGCATATTTGCTAGATTATTTATAATCTAAAAATAGCTTTAAAGAGATTTCCAAAATAGAATTGCTTACTGTCTGCTTATTGTGTCTTTTCCCCCATAAGCAAAGTAGAGAAAAATATTCATGATTTAGATGATTTAGTACAACAGATCAACCAAGACCTAACTCACCACAAATTTTGTATGGGTTTGTATAACTTTTATTAATTAACTTCATTGGAAATATAAAACTTTTTATTTGCTATTTTTCCATTTAAATAGAGCCAGTTCTCTGAGTTTTAATATATAGAGAGATCTATATTTTACCTTTAAGACCTATATTTTTAGCTTTATATTTTATAGATACAAATGCTGCTTTAGAAAGCATTGGATAGGATTATAATGAAATCGTACAGCAAATCTTAATGTAAAAACTTAATGTTGCAAACTGTCTTCATTCCCCAAAGCCATTAAAAGTGGTACATTTTAAACTACCATTAAGTCTATTTTACACACCAATAAAGTGACAGAGATAATGAAATACTGTGAAGCCATTACACAATTTCATTAATACTAGCTAGTTGGAGAAAATGTGGCTTGATTTAGCTACCTGACAAGGAAGACTGTAATTAAAGCCTTGACCAATTGCATAGGTAAGATTTTTTGAGAACGTGTGGGGTAAATGAGTTAGTCAGGTTTTTTCCCCATCAGCCTATATAACCAGCAGCTGGAGTGTGGCATCTTGCCCATGATTGTGTGGTCCAGTGGGTGTACTCATGTGTAAGTGTGCACACTTACAAATCTAGGAGCGAGGGGCTAAAAGGCAAGCACCTGCATGGGATGAGAGAGACCCAAGAAAGAGCATAAACATTCCTGGGGAAGCACACCTGCCTCCTGCCCCCCAACCCTACCCCCACCCCCCCCATTCTGTCCTGCTGATGTGTCCATGAAACTGCTGAAAACCAATAAAGAACCTACACAGATTGTTTACAATTGGCCAATAAAGAACCTACACAGTTCAATGTTTACAATTGGCAACGAGGATGGGATGGTTCTCCAACACATGGTTTCAAACATAACTTCAAGGCTATTCTCTTCAGTTTTCGTGTAATATAAACGCAGAGCCTCATTCTGGCAGAACAAGTCATCACAGAGAAAAGGCACAGTGGCTTTTTCTTTCTAGCTCTATAGCTGGAAGAGGGGGGCATGTTTGGTAAAGTTACTTTTTACTTAATGATCTAGATTTGACACACAGGGGACTGCATGGATGGGATAATCATTTATTAAAACTAGCAAATTTGTTGAACTATATTTCATATACCATCTATTTACCTGTTAAAATTTTTTTGTTTTTAAATTTTTTGTTTTGTTTAGTAATAAAGTTGCGCAACTAATAAGAAGTCACACACACTAGAGTTGTCATCATGAATAATTTGAAAATATTCTCATCACCCAAAATAGAAACAACATGCTCTTTCAGTGACTGGGGCTGGGGATGTCTCAGAATCCCTGGCAACCATGGTTTTTTTATCTTTTTGCATTCATTTATCTGTTCTGGAAAGTTCATATAAATGGAATCACATAACATCATGACTGGTGCCATTTACTTAACAAGGCTTGCAAGGTTCATTCATTTTGAGTAAATATCAGCACTTCATTCCTTTCTATTGCCAACCAGTTTTTCAGTGCACAACTATACTGTGTTTTGTTGTATGTAGTTTATCAGTCATGCATCTGACATTTGAATTTTTCCCACTTTGGGCTACTATGCATAATGCTACTGTTCAGGGAATGATTTTGGGGGGCATATGGTTATTTTAGGTTTTTTTTTTTTTTTTTTTTTTTTTTTTTTTTTTTTTTTTTTTTTTTATTTGGCCAAGTGTATAACTTTCTAGGTTATACAGTGTGGTATAAGCATAGGCCTGGCAGGGCAGGAGAGGGCAGGACCAGAGCAGTGCAGATAATTTGATTTGAGCAGATTGTTAGTAACAGTCCTAGAGCCCTGGGTGGATTTTACAGCTTTGATGCTTTCTCAGGCCCACCACACACAGGTCCACCAGGAAGGGGGGGCCTGGACAGTTGTATGGCACAGACAACATATCCTTCTCTGGACTCTCAGGTGTTCCTTCTGGCATTCTCTCCTCCCCCTGCTTGCCTGGGCCCAGGAGTGCTGGCTCATACACTGGCACAACCCCCTAGGCCAGGTATGTACTACAGGTGCTGGTCATAGAGGCTAATGTCGGAAGGGTAAAAACCCTGATAATTCATTTACCCTATATGGTAAGAGGGGCCCCCTTCTCCAGTGCCATCCTGGGTTTAGAAGACCCCAAGATGTCCTGTGCTTTCACTTTAACAAGAGCTAAGAGTAGCCATGTGATAGCCACTTAGCCATGTGATAGCCACTGCTCCCATTCTTGGATTGCACTTCCTTTGCACGGCTCCAGACGTAATTCAGTTACTGTTTCACTGCCCTCTTTTCCCAAACGGTCACTGTTGGTGCAGACAACTGAATTTAAGCTGGTAACACGAGTGAGCAACTATTCCAGGGGGTGACTGATAATCCAGTGATTGTCCCTACCTGTCCAAGGCCTCCCTGGCTCTGAGAACAAATACTTCCCCAGGTCCTTTACATCCTCACAGTCTTTTTTTTTTTTTTTTTTTTTTTTTTTTTTTTTTTTTTTTTTTTTTTTTTTTTTTAGACTTGCTATTTTTGCCTGTGGAACCTCAGGCTCATGTTGCCCAGGGTACCACAGACTCAAGCAATCCCCAGTCTCAGCTTCGCAGGTAGCTGGGATTACAGGCGCGCCGCTACACCCAGTTATTTTTTGGGGACTAGGTTTCCCTGTGTTGCCCAGGGTGTGACTTGAACCGTGATCCCCAGACCCTGCTGAGACTCCAACCTTCTAATATAAGCTTTTTTTAAATCTTAAAATTTTTATTTTCTGCATACAGTCTTGTTCTTATTTGTATAGTTATGAGCTGTCCTTATTCCCCCTCCTACCCACCAGGAAAAGGGTTACTAATTTACTACTAAGTTCTAGTTATTCTCCATACCAGAATAGGAGTTTTTATGACAATAAAACAATTGATCATAAGGAATCTATCAATAAACTGTATCTAAATTTTAAGATGAGCGGTGGAATCTCAGACTCAGATGTTTTAAGCAAATGGTATCTACACTAAGAATTGCTTTATAATTACACTGATTCATTAAACTAACATTAACCATGCTCAACACTTTGCCATATCTATTGATGTACTGTCATTCTTTCCAACAATTATTTTTAGGCTTTAGCATCATGGAAAAGTGATCAAAGATTTTAGTCATAGTCAGTTTTTGAAACAACAATTGATTCAAATTTATCCTATTGACTAACCAATATGGGGGTTCTATCAGTTAGTAAGGCTGCAATCAATGTGGTATTAAGAGTTGCTAAAATAATTTGTTCTGAAAAGCAAATATAATCTAGGTATGTCACTTTAATACAATGCAAACTTCTTATGAAAATACATGTGTAAAATGTCTGAAACAACAATTTTCATATCACACATTAGTGGTTTAATAAATATCATTTCCAAATTTTAACATTTTATTTTTACTTTAAATACTTTTTTATTGTGATATTACTGATTTGCAACACTGTCTGATGATTCAAAGGTACAGGTTCATACCTCTTCAAATATATGTGACTACACCATACCTACCACCAAAGTACTCATAGTCTTCTACCATAGTTTATTTGCCTTATATTTTAAACGTGTCTTCTAAATGTTTTTCTGAAAGGTGGTTTTTATCAGATCAAGCTTAATTATTTAAAAAAAAAACAAGTTAAATTGTACCCAATAAACCTACCTGATAAACCCATATGGGACTGAGAATTACAACATGGAGACAATTTATGTGCCTGACAAAAGGCAGCTTGTCAGGAAGTGGGGAAGTAAGCCTTATATTAGCTATTATTAATGCTATCATAACTACTATTGCTCTCTCTAATTAGTCATTTCTTGGAATATTTAAAAATATTATATTTATATTTTTTATATTATAAAAATATTAAAAAAATTGTGCAGACTTTGTATACATATCTCATCTGTTTCTCACACCAATTTTTAAGTGAGATCACTAGTCTAGAAATATATAAACCCAGGTTCAATGATGTTAAAATATGTTTCTTTTTTTTATTTGAAAAATTCATTTTATTGATGTCACATTTGTGCATTAATTGATCCCTCCTCCTCCCTCCGTATCCCCCCTCCAGTCACTCCATCTCCCATTTTTCTGCGATTTGTTGGTTGGTTAAGTTGATGTTCAGCAGTTGGTTGTTTGGCCCGTTGTTATCTTCCAATATCTGGTAAATGTTTTTTCATATATATGTATATTTATATTTATATTACATTAGTCCATTATTGTGTACCCTGGGGCTTTCCCACTTCACTAACATTTGTTAACCATCCTGATCTTTTGTGCTCTTCACCTCCCCCACCTTTTTCCCCCTCCTCCTCTCTCACTCCATGGTTCAGTCCCATTGGTTGTTTTCATTTATTTTATTTGTTTTTCCCTATATCCATCATATACGTGAGACCATCCTGTACTTCTCTTTTTGTTTTTGACTTATTTCTGCTAATATGAGTCTTTCTAGTTCCATCCAGGTTGCTGCAAATGACATGTGTTTATTTCATTGTGTATATGTACCACATTTTTTTTTAGCCAATCATCTGTTTTGGGGCATTTGGTTTGTTTCCAATTCTTGGCAATTGTAAACAAGGCTGCAATGAACATGCGTGTACATGTGTCCTTTTGAATTAATGTTTTCATGTCCTCTGGGTAGATTCCCAGTAGTAGGATTGCTGGGTTGAATGATAAGTCCACTTTCAATTGTTTGAGGGCCCTCCACATAGTCTTCCATAGTGGCTGGACCAGTTTGCACTCCCACCAGCAGTGTAAGAGAGTTCAGATCAACAAAGAGAAAAACAAAAACCATATGATCATATCAATAGATGCAGAAAAAGCATTCGATAAAGTTCAGCATCCTTTCATGATGAAAACCCTGGAAAAATTGGTATAAAAGGAATATACCTGAACACAATAAAAGCTATATACAACAGACCCACAGCAAATATCATCCTCGATGGGGAAAAACTGAAACCATACCAATTAAGGTCTGGAACCAGGCAAGGATGCCCACTCTCTGCACTCCTTTTCAACATAGATTTGGAAGTCCTAGCTAGGGCAATAAGGCAAGAGAAAGACATAAAAGGAATCCAAATAGGGAATGAAGAAATAAAGTTATCATTATACATGGATGAAATGAGTCTCTATGTAGCGAACACAGAAAAATCGACAGAAAAGCTGATCGAAATAATAAACCAGTTTGGTAAGGTAGATGGATACAAAATCAACACGCAAAAATCAACAGCATTCATATATGCAAAGAATCAATCAGAAGAAGAAATTAGAAAAAACACCCCATTTATCATTGCACCAAAGAAAATCAAATACTTGGGAATTAACCTAACAAAAGACATAAAAGACCTATACAAAGAAAACTAAAACTTTCTTAAAAGAAATAGAAGATGGTATAAAAAAATGGAAAGACATTCCCTGTTCATGGATTGGAAAAATCAACATTATCAAAATGGCCATACTGCCAAAGGTCATCTACAGATTCAATGCAATTCCAATAAAGATCCCAATGACATATTTTAAAGAGATAGAACAAAAATTACTGAAATTCATATGGAACAACAAAAGACCCTGGCCAAAACCCTTTTGACAAACAGAAGAGAGAATGGAGGTATTACTATTCCAGACTTCAAACTGTACTGCAAAGTCATAATAGTTAAAACAGCATGGTACTGGTACAAAAACAGACAAACAGACCAATGGATCAGAATTGAATACCCAGAAATAAAACCACACGTATACAGTTAATTAATCTTTGACAAAGGGGGCAAAAAAACATACCCTGGAACAAGGATAGCATCTTCAGAAAATGGTGCTGGGAAAACTGGATCAAAACTTGTAAAAAAAAAATGGACCAGGACAACACCCTCACATCCTGTACAAAAATTAACTCAAAATGGATAAAGGACCTGGAAGTGAGACCTGCAACCATAAAATACATAGAAGAAAACCTGGGAAAAACCCTTCATGAATTTCACCTCAGAAATCCATTTGGGGAAACAACTATGGCCGGCAAAAAAATGAAGGAAAACATGAACACCTGGGACTATATCAAACTAAAAAGTTTCTATTCAGCAAAAGAGACAATAAACAAAACAAAAAGAAACCCAACTGACTGGGAGAAAATTTTGCTTTCCAGACAAATGACAAGGGTCTGATAACAAAGATCCACAAAGAGCTTCTACAGCTCAACAAAAACAGAACAAAAAACCCACTCAAAAATGGGGAGAAGAACTAAAAATACACTTCACTAAAGAGGAGATACAGATGGCAAATAGGCATATGAAAAAATGCTCCACATCACTAATAATCAGGGAAATGCAAATTAAAACCACACTGAGATACCATTTTACACCAGTAAGAATGGCCCATATAAATAAAACAGTCAGCAACTGTTGGCGCGGATGTTAAAATATTTTTCTAAGGTCAGTCTTCTGCTCTTAAATAGCTACATTTTAGGTTAATGGCATGACTTTCTAAGGGTGATGGGAAAGGCACATGCTAATAGAAACAGTGATTGGAGACGACAAAATACCAGAAGAATAGTGAGAGGTAAGGGAATGGGAATAGAAGAAATCAGTGATATAGAAACGATAAGTTATAGAAGGGCTGGTATTAGAGAAAGCCAGTTGGAGGGGGGACTCCATGAGGGGGGACTTCTCATGACTATGAGAAACTAAAATTGTTCTGTGATTCTTCAAATGCATCCAAGAGAAGGCTGGCTGTTCAGAACTGTATTAATCTTTTAAAGTAGTTAAAATGAAGAATAATATTAGTAGTTAAATTTTCCAGTTAAATTTCCATCTGGAAAAAGCCAGTTGGGTACAAAAGATTATCTCCACCCCCCCCAAATGTTAGATAATATAAAGGACAGGGTCTTCAAATTTAGTTATTTTAGTAGTATTCATAGTATTCACTTATATTGTCTTATTGTTTTTGTAGATTAATTCAATCCCTTTTATGTATATGTATATAATTAAAACATAATCTTTAAAACTTTAGACCTTGCTGTTGAACTTGATATATTTAGACACTTTACTTTGACATTATCATGAATATTAAATCATATGTGCTTAGACTATGTGTTGATCATGAAGTATATTTGACTTATTTAACAACTCAGTGACATATTATAAATCAATCTGACCTAGACTGGCGTTTATGTTTACACTATCTCCTTAATAGTTCTTACACCAGTTTAATCATTTGGAGTATTGCAGATCCTAAGGAAGTTTTATTCACTCTGTGATTAACGAATATTAAAAGCAGTAAAAATATTATTTGGAAAGTGACTATGAGCTACAGTAAGATCAATTGCATTCTAAACAATTTTAATTTTTATAGAAATCAGAATTGTCACAACCAGTATATTTTTTAATTCTTCCATCCATGAGTGATCTTAAAGGTCATCTTTACTTTCTCACCTCTTTTTGAAAATATAAGTTAATTCTTGAAATAGATCAGATTATTTAACAATCATCTCTATACAGTATAAAAAAATGAAACCCAGTGAGTTCCGACAGTTTATGGTTAACTCCCTGAATGGTAAAAATGCAGCTTCTAATATAGGAAATAAATGATAGCCCTTTATAGCAGTATTTTTTGCCAGACCATTAAGTCTTATTGTAAAACAGACAAACTATAAAATTCAGTGGCTCGCATAATTATACCTCAAGATACAATGAACAAAATTGAACATCTTTAAATGCTCTTGTTCAAATAAATAGTTCAGTATTGTGGAAAATGTAGGTAGTAATTGTACTGAATTCAATGAATTTTAATTTTAGTCATAGTAAAAGAATACATTTAAATATGCAAGATATGAGAACACATTCTATACCACCAAAGGATAATAGTTAACAATGTAGAACAACTTAAAGAAAACACAGTTGATTATATCTCAAGTGCTAATGTTCTTTATTCAACCTATATCTCTCGGTTGCCTAAACTACTTACTTATTCAAAGTCAGGAAATTGTCTGGCCCTTTCAGGGGTAATTGTTTTCTATTAGATACTGTTGAAGGAATAACATTAAAGTGAAACCTACCTGACAAAGCACAAACTGTTATTACCTTGAGGGATTTGTTCTTGTGTCCAAAGAAACTTGGGACATTTTACTAGAAAAATTTTATGGAAATTTCCTCTCTGTTATCCAGTTGTTTCTGTCAATCATCAACAGATGATATTTAGAGGAAAGAGGCAATATAGTGATTCAGGCCTGTTTTAAGGTTAACGTGACACATGAACATGGAAAGATCATCTGAAGAAGTTGGACTGCAAGTGTGAGCAGCCTTATCATTCTAATTTTCTGTGAGTTTGCAATCTGTACCCTCTGTACGCTGTTAACCAATTTGTCATACATATGATTATAATTACCTTAAGAAAATTAAATACTTGATAATTGCAAAGACATACATTTCTTTTGTAAGTTTATTTACTTGAAATGGATCAATGATTTCTGCTTAAAACAAAACTGTTCATGGTTGTGGGAGAACTTTGGGGCATACAATGATGTAAGTATAAATATATATATATAATAAAAATTATTTTTTAAAAAATTATGCTGAAGAATCTACACTTGGGTATTTAGGCATTATTTTTGAAAATAAAAAAATAAACTCAAATCTATGTTTGGAACAATAATTAGATAATTTTAATTTTCCACAACTCTTCTTTAGCACCAAAATTATATCCAAACCATGTGGAATATTGACATTGAATACTGGTAATATGGGAGAAATAAAAATAGAGTTCTACATACTCTGTAAATCAAGAAGCACATACTAGCTTAAATTTGTGTCATTAATAGTTTCTTTTAGTGAATTTGTACCTTATGAAAATTATGCTGAAAATAAATTTTTTTACATAAAATATGAAAACTCAAATGTCGGATGGGGAAGTAAGCTAAATAATTCAGGTATACTATTTAAAAGAAAGGCATATATCAAAATTACTTTCAGATTCCAGTGAACAACTGGAAATAATAAACTATGGTTTCTATGAATCAATTTTTTTCTATGTGGACAATATTGAGACTTCTGAAATGTGCCAATATTGTGTTTCTAATTCTGGTGTGACTTTTATCTTTTTTTCAGATTTCCAAAATGAGAATGATGTGATTGAAGACAACATTATTGGCTTTTTTTGATATGAGCTTTTATAAACTCAAATGCTAATAGACCATCTAGCTTAAAGGTTTTTTCTTAAGTAATAGCCTGGCACACATCTGTTGAAACAAATCCATTCTGTTCTCTTTAATGGAGAACATGAATAGGCCTGCAGGGTGGGAGAGAGTGTGCAGGAGAGACTTTGACCTTGATGCCTGGATGCCTGCGTGCTTTGACTGGCAAGAGGATTTAGACCAGCTCATATGAGTTATGACCAGAGCAGTTTTTTGTCTCTTGATTTTAACTTTATTATTAAAATCATCATTAATGAAAAAAATTAATCACAATTCTTAAAACAGAAGAAGGGTGCTCTGAGAGAAAGTAAGATCTGTGACTCCTGAAATTAATATTCAAGACACAAATAATAGGTCTTTAAAAAAAATGTATGTGAAGATTTGTATGAACATGTATTAACATGAATTCTGAAGTTTGTGGTGCCTGAAACAACCAGGGAAGAAAATGAAATCAGACTTTTAAAAATAAAGTGTCGTTTTAATTTTTCTTGGATGAAATAAATTTGGATGGAATCTACTTGGGAAAATCCTGAGCACATGAAGTTTTTTTTTTTTTTTTTTTTTTTTTTTTTTTTTTTTTTTTTTTTTTTTTTTTTTTTTTTTTTTTTTTTTTTTTTTTTTTTTTTTTTTTTTTTTTTTTTTTTTAACTAGGTCTCACTATTTTTGCTTGTGGAACCACAGGCTCACGTTGCCCGGGGTACCACAGACTCAAGCAATCCCCAGCCTCAGCTTCCGAGGTAGCTGAGATTACAGGTGCGCGCCATTACACCCAGCTATATATTTTTGGAACTAGGTCTCACTACATGCCTCCTGATGGACTCGATCCACGATCCCTGGCTCTGGCCGTGGCTTCCTAGGTTGCCACTTACAGGCATGTGCTACCATGCCTGGCCACACAAGATGTTTTTGCTGAGAAGTTTTGAAGTGTGCTTTAGCATCCCATAGGAATATCACCAGCATTACTATGTGTTCGATTTTTTTTGGTATCAAATGTGGTTGTTTGCTCAGTCATCCTTTTAACTCTAAAAGAAGTTATGAGTGTACTATTACTGTCTTCATTTTACAGGTGAGGAAACTGAACAACATGAATCTTTAGAAACATATACCAAGGTCAGTATAAAGTAAATGAAGTGAATCAGGAACTTTTCACACTCTGCTGCCTATCTAGGTCTCGTACTGCTCTTAGGGTGCATGGATGATGGGGCTGAGAGAGGTTAGGCATGGCTGTGGGGCATGCACACCTTTGATGATGGACACCTGGGTGGAGAGCATGGGCATGAGCATGTGTGTGTGCACCTGTGCTGAGAGGCCAAGGATAATGGGGTAGCATCACTTTCAGGTTAGGGAGCTCACTTGCTGCCTCCTTACCTGGTCTGTCTCCTGATTCAACATCAAAGGCCTGTCTCCTGATTCAGTATCCACCATGGGCTCCAAAATTCTCTTTCCATCTGCAAGAACTGACAGTGAGCCTACCTAGCTTGGGGTGGTCACACAATAGCCAGGAAGTAGGAAGTGGCTAAACTCAAATTCCAATTCAGGCAGTTGGTGTATTGTAACCAACCCTCATTACCAATTGCAGGCCAGGCAGCCTGGTCATAAAGCCAAATGTAGTGCACAGGCGGGCCAATCTGCCCAGGTTCTTTATTGGTTCTAATAGTTACACAGACACATCAGGTAGGAAAGAGTAAGGCTAGGGCCAGAAGGGCTACAAGGCAGGCAAGCCCCCTGATCCACCTACCCCCCATCTTTACGTTCTCTTTCTGGGATCTCTCACACTTAGGCTCTCTGTGCGCTTTTATCCTTGCTCACCTAGGCCCAGGTGTGCACACTTACACATGCGCACATCCACTGGGTCACAAAATCACAGGAAAGATTCAGTAATCCAGATACTAGTTACACAGGCCAGTGAAGGAAAAAGCCTGATTATTTCATTTACCCTACACTTGGGTGCTAGAACTTGCTCTGCAACCATTTGCCTCTTATTTTACTCCTTCAGGAAAACACACAACTTCAAAACACTTGTGCAAAGTCATAATTCCCATGAAGGCTACTATTTCAGATTCCCCCCCCCCCCCTAATGTCAAATCACTATCTGGATATTCATATAAATGAAAATAAGCTTTCTTCAAAAATATAAGCTGGAGTAAAACTAATTAAAAAAACACCTTAGTTTCTATTAAAATATAGTGCAGTTCATGATTTTCATAGTAGTTTTTCAGTATTTAACGACATTCTTTTAAAATGCATGAGCTCTAAGGCCGGGCACGGTGGCTCATGCCTGTAGGCTTCAGCCTATGAAGCAGCCAGGGTTAGAGATCGCGGTTTGAGTCCTGCTTGGGGCCAGTAGCGAGCCCTAATTCCAAAAAAAAATAGCTGGGTGTGGTGGCACGCGCCTGTAATCCCAGCTACCTGGGAAGCTGAGGCTGGGGATTGCTTGAGTCTGTGGTACCCCGGGCAACGAGAGCCTGTGGTTCCACAGGCAAAAATAGCGAGACCTAGTCTCAAAAAAACAAAATTCATGAGTTTTAATTTTTTATTTTTGGCTTTATTTCTTTTATTGGGAAACACCAAAACATGCAAATAAGAATTCCATTTCTTTGACACTTTTGAACTACTTTTAAATTTATTATAGTATTTTCCTGCTGATATATAGCTGATTTTTAAAGAACTCTTTAAAATGAACTAAAACTTTTTATGCACAATACAGAACCTTATCTTTGTACATAGACTCTGAGGAAATCAAGACAACTGAGATTTATGCATATTTTATTTGGTTGTATTTGTGAAGTATTTGTATTTATGAAGTTTACAATTGGCTTTGTGGGGCAGTCAGGTGGTATAGTCTCTTCTAGCTTATGAGAAAAGGTTATGATTTATGCAACTGATATAAAGCCACTTTCAAGTTAACATGTGTGGAATATAGTATATAGAGTTAGTAGTCAGAAACATCTGCTAAAGGCTATTGCTTTCACTGAATATTTGGAAACTGTCAACTTGAGGAAATAATGTGAATATAAGTTTGGCATTGCTCAATTTCAGTTGTCTTCTGGAATGAGAGCTCAAATTGATGAACTTTGGTAATTAATGAGATTTAGAGTTAAAAATTATTGGAATTGGCATGCATATAGAGATCCCACTTAGATTAGAAACTATATCACTGGGACAATACAAAGTAAGGCAAAATGAAAATAGTTCTCTTTTCTGGTCCAAAGTATAAAGTATTTAATACATTTCTATTTTAATATTAATAATCACTTTTCGATAAACTGCCTAACTCTCCCTTATTTTATTAGTCAGCTAAGCTAATCAGAAATAGCTAATTGTGGATTATTTAAATTTTTTAGAACAAAACCTATATTATCCTGTCATTAACACATCTGCACTTCAACTATCTTATTTTTTCATTTCTATTACTCTCAAACATTTCAACATTTTATTTTATACTATCTTCTAGACTGTATCCTAATATATTAAGTTCTTGCATGTTCTTTATTTCTCCCTTATGCTACCCCCATAAAAGAATCTCTTCATATCACAGCCTCACCCTTGGTCTAGTTGATCTGTGTGAGTTGTCACCCAAATGGAAAATTCAGCATTACAGGATGTTTCAGTCTATTTTATAAACATTACAGTGTGACTCATTCAGAAGTCTGTTTTAATAAGCTATTATATATGTTGTTTCCCTCTTTTAATAGTTTGAGATAGAAAAATGAGATCTTAAAGCATATCTTTGGAATGAGCTTTCTTTTGCTTTTTCTTGGAACCTATGGCTACCTTTGATCCTTTGCAAGCTTGACCCCTAACCTACAATTCTGACCAGTTCCCACAATAACTGAATCTGTATTGTGACTTGGAATCATGCAGCAGTTCCCAACAGTACATAGTAACCATGTTGTTGTTTCTTTTGTGTCTCATTATATGTCTCGAATTGGTGCAATTCTCAAGAATTACACATATTTAGTATTAATTTCAATATTAAAATTATTCATATATCCTGCATATACATACCTGTACATACACATAAACATCACCCTTATCTCATGAATGTGGAAAAAGAGTTGCACTGGATGGTAGACCTGCGAATAGTTTAGTTAATCATTATCAACAAACTAAGTTAAAGATATTGTGCTATTTTTTATTTTAGGTTAATTTAAATTGTAAGATCATTTAAAAATGCTCTTGAAAAATAAACATGCTCTTTTAAAAATATCGTTCATGAAATTAATATTTTGCTTTTTTAGTTCCACAGATAGCTTTAACTCAGAAGAAAATGTTCTTTATAAAAGCATTCATACTAATGGTATTTGTAGTGCTTTGGGTAGACATTGTGTGAACTTACTATAATTATTTTTTATTTCTTTTTTAAACGTTTTAATTGATGTACCATTGAATTATAACATTAAGTTTCAGGTGTGCCTCATTAAGATAAAACTAAATGATTTATAATGTGTTAAAACACGAAAATTGCTTCATTTTTAATTTGTGTTGTTTTCACTTAGTATGCAGTCTTTTTAAATGATTTTCTTGGGAGGATTTCTGTACTAGCACAGTTGTCTGGTATCAGAAATCACAGTGTAATACCCCCTAGTGGCACCAGGTGGCATTTGATGAGAACTCTAGTAGAACACATTAAAATCCTGATTATTTCTTCAGAATAAATTCAAGGGTACATTACTTATCAGTTTTACCTGATTAATTTCTTATGGGAAATTACTTAAATAAACTTAATAACCATTTAGTAAACTAGTGTTTGTTTTCAATTTTCATATAACCAAACTTATTTTAGGGCTGATCCTTAGTTTGATAATTAAAAGATGGTATAAGCAAATCTACATCTTTAATTCTATTCATATGTTTAAGATTATACTAAATATTTTAGTAATCATTTTCCAAACCTGAATTCTACTTTTTGTGTACACGCAATTTTTCTGTAGAACTTTCTTTCTCTATAATTTTGGTCCTATTTTCTACTACTTTTCCAGATTTTAAAAAATTCCTAGATAATCAAATAGAGTGAATCCTACTCCAACTCTGTATGACACAAAGACAATAAAGTTGTAGAAACTCCCGCATTTCTGCTGAAGTAAGCTGAAAATAAATCTGTTTCTTTAGAATAGTCATCAATTTTTAATATGTAGCCTTCATTCTTTCCTTTATATTTACAGTGTTTAGTAGATAGATTGATTACTGATTTTTATAGAATCTATATTCATAGATTTTAATATATTTAACACAAATTTTATATATCTAAAATATATGAATATTTTTTACTATCCTATTCATTTTTTTCCATTTGTTCACTTTTCTGTCATTTAACACTACATATTATTACAATGTAGAATTAAAATTTTGACATCTTTTTCAAGGGAATATATTTTCATCTTATAGGCTCTATATACATTCTATGTTGGTCTTCTAGAAAATATATGATGACACAGAAAGCAAAGAGAAACAAAACTTTGCAATCACACAATAAATTGGTCTGATGAACTTATATGTTTTTTGTAATGTAAAATAAAAATATTTTATTAACTGCTATAAATAGTACAGGAATTTCAGGTAGGGTATGGCATTGAGCTCTCACAAAACTCTTGGTATCTTTTAATAATATGGAACATCTTGTGACTTAATTTCACAAAAAGGCAAAATCAAGCAGGGAATCCAATATTTGCTCAATGGTTTTTAGCTAATTGGTGAAATCAAATGATATTGATCAGTAACTTGTAAAACAGATGTTAAATTACCAAAGATTTTAGGAATTTGTCCTACCTTATCCCCTTTTATTTTTTTGGAAATAATTAACATGTAATGATTGAGGTTATGGATGAAGATGTTCCTATAATGTAATGCTGAGATAGAGCAATATGTGGAGGAAATTTCACAATTTTTCTTTCTAACTCTTTGAAGCTTAGTATTCAGTTACTATACATATTATTCAGCAGTGTTGTGAAACAGAATGCCCAGGGAAAGAGTGCCAAAGAAAGCTTTTTTCAGGTTTACAATATTTGGGACTGAATTTGCATAGTTTACTACACTATGCAAATAGGTAAGAGAATCCTGAAACTTTTCTTCAAACCAATATTATATGAACAAGAAAGAGATTCCCCCCCCCCCCCCCCATAACATGCCCCAATTGGCTTTGATCTTGAAAGCACTTCTTACATAAAAATTTGTACAGCTCCTCTGAGGGAATTCTTTCTATTTCTGTCTCTGCTGAGACATGATATCCAAGTTTGTGAGCAAATGAAATTCACTGTTTCCTAGACAACTACTGTATGTCAGTAGTAGCATTTGAACTGAAAACTGTAACTATAGAAGAGATAGTTTTCTATGCTTCACGCTTTGTTAAGTGGAAAAGATTCTCTGAGAAAACTCTATGAAAGATTTTAACTGACTGGAATTTTATGTACCATTTTGAAGTACAGACCCGATCAACACTGATACTCTTTTCACAAGTCCTGTTGATCTTTTTGATTCCATGACAGTTAAAAGATTGAAATAGCCAGACAAGACTATATTTTAGGGCTCTTTTCCCACCCACCCCCAAATGACCTTGAAGATGTAGCATTGCTGAAGGTAAATCATTCAGAACAATAAAATAGAAGGATATTTAATAGTGCATGTAGGGTTTTTCCTTCTGCAAGTTTTTAACTGTTTTTCAACCAGTTCAAATTCTAGATTGACAATAAAATGGGCGTTAAGAAGTATAAAGTCTTCCCCAAGGTATAAGATACATGTATACAAATAATGTAGAAACTATATAGACTATAGATTCTATAGTAAATGGGAGGCATATAACACTGAGTTGAAAGAGAGTAAATTTAGCACTGAATCAACTTTCCCTGCCTAAAAACAAATCTTATTTAAAATTGAGCAATAATACGAAGATTTTTAAGAGAAAAAAAATCTTTTCTTCCTAGCTAGGGAAATTAGTCCATTTTGTTGGAGTAACATCACAAATTCTAAAAATTTATCCTTTCTTCCTTCAAGATTTTAATTACTGAAATTCCCTATTTTAACACCTAATAAGATTACTACCATATACCTGATTCAATTTTTAAGAATTTTTCATATTTATTTTTTCAAATGAAATTTAGATGCATTATTCTGAAAATGTAATGTGTTAATTTTAGGTTTTATAATTATATACTAGCTTTGGAAGATTAACACTTATGTCTGTTTATCATAATTTTCTTTTGACAAACATGGAATATGTTTTAATTTTACTAAAATTTAGCATTTTTTTTTATAAATTTCAAAAAGGTTTTCAATGTAGTATTGCACAATTTATAAAATGTGCTAAGTCATACACATACAGATGTTTGTAATTTTTACATTTTAATCAATCTGTCAATATGGTTATTTCTAAAAAAAAACTTTTAAAGTGTGTTTGGAGTTATTTGCTTGAAAAATTAGAATATCTTAATAGTATTGTGTTTTGTGGGAAATTGTTACATTTTTCTCCATTTCTTCTATAGAACTTTTCAATTTCTTCCCTCATTGCAGCCTTTAAAATTTTATTATTTTTGCATTTATATTTTTCAGGTGCACATTTGTTGTTTCTAAGCAAGGAAAGTGACAGAGTACATAAGGGGAAAAAACATATGTATGAATATGTATACATATGTGCATACCTATGCATTTGACAAAGACATGGATTTAATGTGTGTGTGTGTGTGTGTGTGTGTGTGTGTGTGTAGGAGGCTGAAAGACTAACATTCCTTGACAAAATGTGAAAACGATGGATGATCACAGCGATTACTCATTGACAAACTCTTCAGGGCACCCTTGTTAAATTAAATTAGCTCCCACTTATTTCTCCTCAGTTGTCATTCAATCAAGACTAAAAGTGATGACAAAGGAAAAGTTCCTGAAATTCTTTCTGAATAGGTGTCCCAAAATGGCTGCCGAGGACAAAAACATCCTTTATCATCGAACCATCATACACTGACTACGGAAGTGTTTCTCCAAAGCCTTATCACTATTTTTGTCATCATAAAGATTTTTGCTGTTATAAAAATAGGCATAAAATATGGTCCAGGCAGATAAAACAACACTGTTTCAATGGCCTGTCAACCATCAATGAAAATATGACTAGAAGAATCTTAATTCCTTTTAATTTATTACTTCTACTCTTTTTTTATAAAATCCAATTGACCAGCATAATCTGTGTAGGAGTACAGAGGTTCTCAACATTGGTATCACTTTATAATTGCCTTGCTTAGTATCATCAAAGCTTAAATAACTTTTTATTCAGTCTTGTCCCTAGAATTAATAAGTTGAAGATTAGGATTTTTTTATATAATAATTTTTTAATAGGATAATAAATGTAAACTTAAGTTATTGCATGTTCTCTGACTTCCTAGCTTCCTTGGAAAGTTGAATAATTTCAGCAAGAAATTCAGCTTTCAAATTTATTATCATTTTGATACTAGTTTTCTATAGAGGAAGTCTTCTACCAAAAGTTGTGAATTGTAGACTATGCAATCTTGCTTAAAACTCCCATGTATATTTAGAATCTCCTGTCAAATTATCTATTGTGTAATTAATGAAAAATATCTCCTAGTAATTGCAATCTTTATGACTGTTTACAAGAAGGAAGCAATGAGAAAATGGGTCCCTTTTAAAGAGTTATATAACTTAAGTGTTCACAATTTTCTTATTTTTGTCTATATTTTATTTTGTGGGCAAAACTTGAAACAAGAAACGTCACTTTCCAATGAAAAACATTTTCTTAGAGTGTGAAACAAAGAATCAGAACTTTTTACTTCAAAAGACCATCTATTTATACTTAAGTTTCCCTAAGGGTTTTTTCTGTGTGAGAGTGTTTAAATAGCTTATCAACTTTACATAGCACTTCAATATTTGAAGACAGTGTTTTGCAACCCTAGGGAACTACATGAAGCTTGTCTGAGGAGATTCTGACGACCAGAAGTAAAGAATTAGTTACACAAGCTCCTGAACCCTCATGCCCATCTCTATTGTTCTTCCTCATCAAATGTTGGACCCCTCACCTACTGCCTGTCATTGCTTTTCATGCTCCACATAATTTTATTTTGCAGTGTAATATTTTAGCCTAATATAGCTGATTATAGTTAAACCATATGGCAGAAGATACATTTATTGCTTTTACATTTTAATACAATTAAGTCAAATATACAATTACTTCAGCACCAGTTATGGGAAGAGGAAAATATATTTTAATATTTTACTAATGTATGAATCTATTCTGAAAGCCATGTTTTCTGGGGTACACATAAAAAATTTATTATAGCACATCTTTGGATTTTAGTTTTGTTTGCTAGAAAATATATCTACTTTTGGCCAGTGGGGTTGTTATCAGACGTATCATTATTTTAAGCTACGTGGAGCTTTTAAGTCTTAGCACTTATATTGAAAAGGGATTCTCCCCTCTCTGGTGCTTTTAAATTATTAGCACATCCATGGAAAAATCAACATTACTTCACACTAGGTTTAGATGTTGATGGATAGCTGATGTTTTTATGAATTGAAAACATTTTAGAAGCTTTTTTATGTAGAAAGATCTGTATATTTTATGACCTTTTCATTCAATGTTAGAAGTTATCGGTAAAGAACGATATTAAATGGAAGATCATACTTATAACATTTACGGAACTCTTCATACTTTATAGTTCTCCGGATTTCTTCATTATTTGTATGTAGTACATGACATAATCACATGTAGCTCAGGAGGATTTGCCAACTCAGATATGTTGGCTCACTATGGTAAGGTCATTTTCAAAAATTTCAGTGACTTTCAAAATAAGACGATTCGTTAAACACCATGAATGCACTTTCCACTGAAAGCATCGGTCCACATAACTGTGCATGCAATTGAGTGTCCGGGGCTACAAACTATACTGCCATCTTCTACCCATTATATCATTTCTTAAAGCCAATTAAAATGCATATGCTACTAATTTTCTCTAGGGAAAGGAAAAATCCTGCTAGTGTGAAGAACAATTATATTTGTTGCCTGTGGACATTAGTTCCCAGATGATTGCAACGTGCGTCATTTTGATCTACTTCAGTGTCACGCTGTGAATACACTGGTCAGCTTCCAGCAATATTCAGTGGGATTTAAATTAATAACCAGTTGATGAGCTGATATTTAAAAACAGATGTGACTCATATCTAACACAAGAGAAAATTCATCACCAGAAGTCAAGATAAGCAGTAAGGGGAATTCCAAGAGCATTGTATTTTAAACTACCTTATAAGACAGACTTACAGCTCCCTATTTTTAAAGAGTATGAAAAAATAAAAAAAAAAACCAGATTATTCACAAAGGTTAATGTCCGCAAGTAAAGCACTTCAAAATGCAGAGCAGTAAAATATTCATCTTTCTGCAAAAGGAAATCAGTAAAATATTTTCCACTCTTTTAGAAAAATGACTAAAATTAATTTTCTGGCTGTATATATACCTCTCACCATTTTCTTAATAATTGTCAATGCAGTCCCATTGGTTGGTTTCATTCTTTTTTATTTGTTTGTTTTTCCCTATATCTATCATGTGAGACCATCCTGTACTTCTCTTTTCCTTTTTGACTTATTTCTGCTAATATGAGTCTTTCTAGTTCCATCCAGGTTGCTGCAAATGACATACTGGAGGGGGGGACAGGGAGGAGGGATGAAGGATCAATTAATGCACTAATGTGACAAATCAATAAAATGATTTTTTTAAATAAAAAAATAATTATCAACGCATGTCATGTTATGAGCTAATCACATTTATGAATTTTCCAAATGCAGTAACTGTTTCCTTATTTTATAGCAACACGACAGAATTGTTGAGGCTAAGAAGCTGGAAAACTTTGTAAAATCATATCTGTGCAAACTTGTGTTATATAGTTCTGCTAGTATTCAGAGATAAAATTAATAATAACATGGATGTTTAAGGAACTGTAAGCAAATAATTGCTTAACATGCAAATAAATTCACTCAGTTTACAAAAGAAAAAAAGGGTTAACTGGAAAGTTACTGTATGAAAGACATTGTGATAGAGGAAAACACCACATGGGCTATGAAATATTTTTGTCAAAGACCAAAGTAATCAAAACAACGTATCTAGAATTCATATAAAATCTTTGTTTTCTGTCATTCTTTACCTAGCACTTTGGAAAAATTCAATAGAGAACATTGAAGGAAAGTGTTGCCTTAGGTAAGAAGGAAATATTTGTCCGTGGCACTAACGGCAGGTATGGGATGGGTCAGATGCTTCCCTGAGGCTCTCACCACCTTCTACAGGTTTCAAGGTGCTGTATCGGAAGAACATTTTCCACAGTATAGCAACTCTCTAACTACAATTTTCACATTAGCTTAATACTTCAAGATAGGTTATGCACCAGGTAACACTCTTTCCTTAAACCTATAATTTTAATATTTATGAGTTAATTTGAATTCTACAACTAACTGATATTAGGCTGTAGAAAACAACTTAACCTTATCTTAGGCATAACTAATTATTTGGAGAAGCTCAGTTAATTCCTTCTTTCCCCAACTCAAACATGTTAACAGCTAAATGTTGAAGAGTTACAGAGTACACAGAAATTAAATATCCTGAAATTGGTTTCCATTTTCAGGTAATAATTTGATACTACAAAAAAACCTAAAAAGCCTAACAGTCCTCTTATTTGTATGATTCATTGATGTCAAAACTATGATTTAAAGAAATATTTCCAATTGAAAATGATACATTAGTTTTTTGTTGCTTTTACTAGTCAGCAATAAAATATCATTTTTTTTTGTCTTTCCAACCTCTCAAACCAATATTGTCCCACATTGATGCCCCTTTTCTTGGTTTTTATTTCTTCCACTTAAGTTTTTCATTTGCTAGTTTTGTTAGCCGTAGTATTTATCACAAAGTTAGTGTTAAGAGGGAAATTACAAAATTTTCCCTTTTTCTCAAAATAAAGAAAAATAAGAATGGACAGATGGGAAGAGGGGACAAAAACAAAGAGAGGGAAAAAGAAGAAAATAAAAGTATAAGCAGGATGATGACTGGACTTTGGGGCTTGGGGGCAAGTAGCAACCATAGTACCTTTGGATTATAATATGCGGCCTCTTCCAAACAAAAGTTCTCCTTTGCACCATTAAAAATGGTTTGTCCTTCTCTGGCCTTACCTATGCAGATATATTCTATGTCATTCCACAGGTGCTCAGCCTGGAAACATCTCCAATAATCAATGCCAGAAGCCAATTCGGTCAGGTCAGCCCTGTCTCTCCAGTCCCTGCTTCAGCTGAACTGAGGGCTCCACCCAGAGGAGCCATTTTGATTGCTCCTGTAAAGACTGGGGTCTGGTCCTACTTCCACTCCCATGTGCTCTGGTCCTGTGAGCCTTCCTGATGCAGCTTAGCCTGCTGATAACTAGAATGATTTATTTGGTCTAAACCAAAGAAAACTGGGACCACTCTTCTACAATGTATTGCAGAATTATGTTCATTTCCCTTTTGGTTAAAAGAATGTATATTAAAATATGATCCATGCAATATTTACATCTGGAAAATAGATCTGGGTCTAGAGGAAAGCTATGTTTTTGCTTTCAACATCCCTCTCTGCATTTCATACCTAATGTATTTACTTTACACTAACAAAAACAATCATAATAAATGAAAAATAAAGACAAAGTATAGTGAACACAGTCCTAATTTTTATGTCTAAAGAGTACAACAGAAATCTCTGACCTTGAAAACTCAAAGCTTTTCTATATCTCCAGTTCTCTGCAAACTGAGGGTTTTGAAACTTAAGAACTTCTGTTGTACTAATATTGTGAACTATGATACTTCTCTTTCATGGGTATGGAAGAAAGAAAAAACAACCTATAGAAGTAGTCCCAATTCCCAAATCCAATAAATCCAAATAAAATCCATGGTTTACCAGGCTTGTGTGAACACATTTATATTCAAGAAAGGACTATCAAGTGAAAAATGAAAGGCTCAAGCAATATAAATTTTAATATATTTAAGATGGTTTTATGTTATATTTATGCTATGATATTTTTACATTTGAAAGTATTTTCAAAAATGTCTTTGGAAATTTAATAACATTTTTTTAAAGTCAAGGGAATTCTGAAAAAAACTTGGTGATTATTCCAGCATTAAAATTGCAAAATAATTATCAGTAATGCTTATATTCTAATCATGTTCTTAATGATTTCTATCTTTAAACACCTAGGCCTTGGTATTTATTTTTGAAAAATCTATTATTTTCAGTATCAGTTTATCATTTAAAATTTTGCACAAAGTTGTTTTTTATAAGTCATATATTTTAAATTTTGATACCTATTATGATGTTTTTTCTTTCTTTTTATTTGATACATATTTTTCTTCTCACTTGACCTATTTTTTGTAGAAGTCCAAAGAAGTTCTGATAAGCTCAGAACAAGTCTTGTTCAATCAAGGATATTTTGAATCTCAATTCAGTGGAGGGCCTGGCTATATTTCAAACCTGGGGGTTTTCCACTGATGGAATTCCTTCTTGCTCATGGTATGTCAGGATTTTGTTCTCTTTAGTCCTTTAGCTGATTTGGTGAAATCCATCCATATTATGGAAAATGGTCTAGCTTACTTAAAATCCATTACTTTAATGGTGCTAGGAGTCCAACAATTTTATTTGGATAAGACAGGATGAGACTATAGATCAAGGGATTCGGTAATGGTATGTTGTTGATTAATGATTCAGACTACAGTTATAATTTTGATGGCTGATTTGAGAAGGAAGTGAAATCAGAAAGGAGTTGATATTATTGGTGTAATCTTCCAGGAATGAGGTTAGAGTGTAAGTGATTTGGGATGAGAGAATGAATAACCTTAAAAGCAAAATTTCAGAAGAATGGAGATGTACAGTTGTTTCTAATAATTAAAACAAATGTAATAGCTTTTAGCAGGTAACTGTGCTCCATTTGTTACAGCAAGAATATTACCATCATTCCTTTATAAAAATTTGTGACATTATAGTGGAATCACCATCATATGGCACACAGAAAAGAACATGAAACACAGAAAGGGACAGAAAAATGATTACTAATTGAATAGATGAAAGGTCAATATTCCATTGCTTTATGCTGTTACAACCAGGATAACTGTGTTAAAAACTAATTGTAATGGTTATTATCAGATTCTCCTCTCAGAACACAAGGGCCAGAGGGAGTGCTTAATGAATGACTGGTGAGGTAACAATATATCTTTGGTTTGCACCGATACCATAGTAATAATTACTGAATCAAATTAAGGAGGTTACTATCAGACTTTCTTTTCAATGAACTTAGTGTTGTCCTGCTTTCCTGCATTCATCCCTCAGTACACTTGGAACCTCCCATAATCTATTAACCAAGGCTTTTATTTTCATTGATTGATTGACTGATTGATTTCATATAATTTATTTTCATTTAATTTTTAGACAAAGCATGATTTCTCCCTCGGGTGCCATCACCATAATTCTCCCACCACCAAAATACTCTTAGTACCACCAAAGTACTCATTATTCTCTTGTGCTCTTTCTCACCTCCCATTTTCACAGCTAGCCCCCACCTTTCCTCATTTCCATTATGGATGCCTCATTTCTATGGTCAGCTTTCAAGAATTGTCTTTGTCTGACCCTTTGACTTAATTTGCTTAGTATCCTCCTTTCCAGCTCCATCCATGTTGCCATAAAGGGTATGAATTTATCTTTTTTGATCACAGAGTAGTATTCCTTTGTGTAGATATACCACATTTTGCTCCATTCATCTGTTTTAGAGCATTTAGGTTGTTTCTATCTTTTGGTTATTGTAAATAGTGCTGCAATAAATATAGGAGATCAGGTTTCATTTCAAATTACTGTTTCTATGTTCTTTGGATAGATTCCCAGGAGTAGAATAGCTGGGTCATTTGGCAGGCCCATTTCTAGTGTTTTGGGAACCTCACATAATTTTGGTAGTGGCTGGACCAGTAGTATAAGAGTGCTTCTTTTTTTCCAGGTCCTTGCCAGCACTTGTTGTTTCAGTTTTGTATTTTTCTAATATAATTCATTCTCACACCTATGAGGTGGTAATTTGTTATGCATTTGATTTGCAATTCCTTGACAACAGGTGATGATGAACATATTTTCATATGCCAGTTGGTCATTTGCATTTCTTGTTTGAACAAGTGTCTATTTAGGTCTTCTGCCAATTTTTTGATTGGGGTTTTTGTTTTATGTTGAGTTGCATGAAATTTATAGATCTTCGATATCAATCTCTTAATAGGTATACGGTGTACAAATATTTTTCTCACTCAGGGAAGTGGCTATTTATATTGGTTACTGTCTTTTTTGGTGTACAGAAGTTTTCTAGTTTTGATATAATACTAGTTGTTTATATTTTCCTTGCTTCTGAAGACAAATTCTCAAAGATGTCTCTGAATTTTATGTCATGGATTTTGTTGATATTTTCTACGATATATTTTAAGATTCCGGGTTTTACATCCAAGCTTTCTAATGCATTTTGAGTTGTTTTTTGTGCATTGTGTGACATAGTAATCTGGTTTCATTCTTGGCATGTAACTGTCCAATTTGTCCAACACCCTTTTGTTGAAGAGTTTCCTTGTCACACTGTATAATCTTCACTAATTTTTCACACTAGTTGACCATATATTTTTCACTTTTTTCTGAACTTTCAATTTTATCCCACTTAATCAAGGGTATTAGCTCAGCAAAGAAGAAAGGAAGGATACCAAATTGGTAAATATTCGATGATACTGATAAATACTTAGACGGTATCATCTGTACAGATGAGTTTTTATAAATGTAAGGATGTTATATCTAAATGTATGGAGGGATGGATGTCTGAAAATAAATAAATCCTGTTTTGTGATACTCTGGATCAAGTTGTAAAGTCAGTTTTTAAATTTCTTTCTGCTATAAAATGCAGAGTAATTTGCATTATACACAACAGTGAAATATTAAAAGTCACAGTTATTATTTTAAGAACCAAGAAAATCCAAATATACATGTTGAAGGGGACAAAATTTTCACAAGGGAAAAGCCCCACAAAAGTGAACTCTTTAGCTTTGCTTTTATTTTGGAGAACTTTTGATCTTAAGTTAATAACAGCTATGGTTTCCACTTAAAACAACTCACTTGGAAAGTAATCTTTCATGTCAAAATAATACATTGTTTTTAAAATTACATTTGATTTTGTTTGATTTCAAGAGTGTCATGTTATTCACGACTCATGTAATCCTCTCCATAAACAAACAAACAAGTGAAAATAAAGTAAATCTTTTGCCTTAGGGCATGCATGTGGAAAGTACTTCATTCTGGCAAATGTGTTTTCTTTGTTCACTAGAAATTTTCTCTTTGTTATAGGCATGTGGTTCAGAAATCCATTCATAATAGTGGATTCTTCTTTGTCAAAGAAATATATTTATAAGAACTCTTGGGAAATTGTTAAACAATATTATTTAGCTATGAAGTGTGTTATTTAGCTTCAATATTAAGTATGTTTTTTCAGTTGTTAATCTTATTGCTGCAAAAATAGTGATCTAGTGACTTCTGGAACAATACATACTCATCTGTGGGAACAGAGCATGTCAAAGCACTGGTAACATTCCCTGGTGTAGTTATGGGAGGTGTCCCTGCGTACGTACTTGGGAGAGGGAAAGAAATGTTTTCCTTGACTCGGACATTTTTAATTCCTATCTCTGTTAAAGATGCAGTGAATACAACCTAAATAAGCAGTGAGCTTGTTTATGTTCTTTCTCTACAGGTATGTTTTCAGTAGTGTTTGGTAGCATTAATATTTACTTTATAGTCTAAACAAACAAATAAATAAAAGCTCCCCAAAAGATAATAAACAAATGCAAGAAGACTTAGATTATTCACATAATTATAGCAATGTGCTAATTCACTATATAATAAAGATGTTTAATACTTATAAGAAGCAGCACTTCAGATATTTCTACTATAGAATAGTAATAGTAAAGTAATCCCCATACACCTGTCTCCGCAACTTAGAAATAGCTTTTAGTAATATTTTTAAACAATGTCTTTAAAAATATTAACATCATAGAACAGAAATCACTAATACACAATGGCAATATTTAACTGCTAGGCTAGACTCAAATATTTTTGTGACTATGGACTTATAGGAGAATACTATGTGGGGACAAGAAAAGAGCTTTTAATCTGCAATAGCAAAAGTAAAGTGCATAAGCTCTTATGTCTCATAATTCACTGTAAATTTTAGATGCATAGCTCATACAAAATTATCTTTGCCTAAGAGGGTAACAGGATCTTCAACATCTGCTTTGCAGCATTTGTGATTTGTTACTTAAAAGTCACTAAGTAGCTTTTAGCAAACAAGATTTTTATTATTTTTAACTAACTTCCATGATGGTTAGCCAACTGCATTAATTTTGAGTGAGAGCATTGAATTGGGAATGTTTTCCTATTTTTTTCCCTTTTGCTATTTAAACAAAATAATATTTTCTTTGTATTTTCTAGTGTAGTGATATGGGCATAATAATTAAAAAGGTAATACAATATTATTCTACCCCCCCTCTTCCCAGACAGAGCTATAATTCTGGAATCATGCAACAAAATTGATGTTTGTTTATATGCCTGATGAGTATGCTGAATTCATTGTATGTCAATCCCAAATATTTTTAAGTTTGATTTTCATCTCTACACATAAAGCAGCAGAAAATTGGAAATAGAAAGGCCACATTTTGTTTACCATCTCTTTAGGTGAAGAAACGATTGACTAGGCCACACACATTGCTTCACAAGTTATATACAGCTCCTTGGACACCATAGATAAATAAGTCTCTGGCTCACAAAGCCTAATACAGTAAGTATTTAGCTCTTTAAAGCAAAAGGAAGAAGGATAGCTTTTAAAACACGGTAAGGACTTTAAAATGGAAGTGTTTGTGCCGTTGGAATACAGATGAGCTCCAGAATTTCTCATAATAGAAGAAGGTATGGAATATTTTAGCAGGATCTTTCCTGGAGAAAATCCTAGTTTTCAATCAAAAGGGGAAAGTTGAAGGTATAAAGAGGGCATAAATGATTAAAAGTTGGAAGTTAATGATTCTCCCAGACCGCAAAATTGTAAATACAAGTAGAGAAATGATACATATTCAGGAGGAAATTCTTTGAGGAAAGTATTCCTTCTATGAGGTTGGTGTGAAAAGTTTAACAAGGAGTCACTCCAGAGGCAACAGTGATATTAGCAGTGGTCCAGCTCTTAAAGGGTGGATACAGAAATACTCCTTTTATCACTCTCATGCTTTATAAAAAGTAAGATATAAAATATTATCATCTTCCAAAAGAAAAAGATACCATTTTTTATTTTGCAAGAGTTTTTAAGATACACATTATAAAAAATAAATATCATAAATTAGGCTAAAAATAATAAAAAGTTACCCAAGGTCCATGTAGTCAAAAAAGTTTTAATTGCATTAGGAAATTTGAATTTTTTTAAACAAGAATGAAAAAAATCACTTGTTGATTTTAAGTAGAGTAGTATTTTAGAAATATTCTGGATAAAGTACAAGGACATGGGAAGGGGCTTTTTGAAGATGACTTCATTTTAAAGTATTTGCAACCCTGGTAGATTTTATTTCATGCACAATGACATTAGATGTGGCCACTAAACCTGAGAAGGAAAATGTGCTGCATCCAACCAGAAGCTTTAAGCGTCATCACCTCGTTCAATGTACTCTTTCCCTCGGTCTCAGTCCCAACAATGACTAGCTTGGGTCTCAAAGGAAGACTACACAAAGACTGGTAAAGTCACAGTGCTTAAAATGAGGAACTTCAAACATACTGGATTATTTGCACAACTTCTTTTTTGGTGGGGGAAAAATAAATTGTATATCCTTATCATCTCCAATTGATTAGCACATTTTATACCTGGAAAGCACATATTCTTGAAAAGAAATAGTTTTGACAAGTACAGACATTTGTAATCAACATGAATTTATTTATATTCATTCCTAAAAGGTGTATAATATATATTCATCATGGGAAGGTAGTCAGGCTTTGCAGTAGGTTGAATTTTGGTTTTATAAAGGGGAGACAAGTATCCCCATATAAGTAAAATATTCCCATATCAATGACCGTAATAAGCTGAGAATATTTTGAGTTAATGAAAAAACATGGAGCATAGCAATTCTACCGAGTTATTCCCAGATCCTCTGCTCACTTCTGAATGGGAAGAGGGGATACTGGACAAGGAAGTAAGCCTTTCATGCCACCTGGTGGCATGGAAGAAGCACCAAAGATGATTGTGCAAAATTGTGCGATTCATTGGAAAAAATGGCTTTTATGGCATGTATTCTATAAATGAGTGTTCATTATGAAATATCAAATGAACTGTCACCTGAAAAGTAAAACTGTATCTGTTAGAATGAACAATGTCTGCTAAGGGGAATGCATAAGAGCTGCCTGGAATTCATGGATATTAGACACCGGTTTGAAATCTAACATTTAATTTTGAAGAATCAGTGTCTGCCACCAAATAGAAATAAACTGAGCTATCTTTTATTAAATAAAATATCTTCTTGTGAAAGAAACTTCAAATTTCATTTATCATATTATTAGTGTATACATTGTGGTGGTAAAGATTTTTCACTTCCTGTTTTCTTTGAAGTTAGCTATAAAACTTACTAAGTGTTCTCAGTTGTTTGGCACTTAGAAAATGGGACTGAGAATCCAATCATATTTGGAATGCCAGACTTTTCAAAAATGTTTTAAAACAACACCAGGCGCAAAGGTATAATTGGCTCATACCTGATAAGACAAGGGAAGAACAATATTCCATTCTTGTAATAAACATTTATAAGTAAACATAAGGGATCAGAGTGAGTGGAAGGTAGCAGCATCTCTAAAAATATTAAAAATCAAGTATTTTTTTTCTGGGCAAAGAACAACACAGTATTTTACCTATGTTTATATTGCATTTTCCTTCTTTTTTTGTTCTTTTTGAAATTATTGAATGGAACATGTAGCTAACAAATATCTTGATTAAGGAATAAAAATTAATTACATATTTGCAGCTTGAAATAAGTCATTATTTTAAACCTTAAGTTTTATCAAAAGAATCAAATTCATTTTACTAACAGTAATACTGCAGTTTTGAGAGTATTAGTTTTTTTTAACTCATTAAAATAAATATTTGCTTATTAGTGAGATTTTTTATATCATTATTCAACTGGACCTTTAAACAGTTTATTATCACTTTGAAATACCAGTGAACATGGAGAAGCTAAAGTTTTAAGATAGTAAGTGAAGTCCTGAAGTCAAAGCCACTCACATTCACTGAAACAGGAGATTCTCCCATGAACCCTGACAAATGTAATTTTGAAATAACATACTTTAATTGCACATATGAAATAAAAATATCTAATAATTTTATTTCCTTTTTACATTTATTTGATGGATTATATGGGTGCAGAGTTTAGTTGGTGGGCTTCACTGGTACATTATCATACTGATTGCTTTTTTGTGGGGTATTCCAATTTCCAGTGTTTCTGAGTTTTTCCTCCTGGATTTGCCCAAGAGAATGGAAAGAAATCCCCTAATTTCCTGGATATAAGTTGCCAAAATTTGGGAGAGCCAAATAAAGAATTACCAGTGGGAATCTCATTGATTAATAAAGATATTTTACTTAATCCCCCATTATTAGCTTAAGTGGCCCCGATAGCAGAGAGCTCAGCTCGCTGCTGCTGCAGAGTTTAGAGACACTGTGACTGAACCTTTCAGAAGTAAAACTTTTCAACCTGCACTGGGATTTCCAGGAAGGTAGTATTATAGCTGCAAGAAGAATGAGTAGCTGAGGAAAAGGCGGCCAGACTCCTCTTCTAGAATTCCATCTGTCATCTCCTTTGAGAACTATTTGTGTCGGTCAGGTTTTGAGACCTTGGATGATCTATGTACCTAACTTGCTTCTGTACTTCCCAGAAGTATATGTTTCAGTGCTGCCTGACGGTCCTTATCACTTAAGCCTTCTTTCCCTTTTGGAATATTGGTGCTATTTGTCTTCTATGTTGTTCTCACTGGTTGATGATGTGAATATCCGTAATCATTCAGGCTAAGTTTTGGAAGAGACTGGCTTTGAACACATGTCTACATCATAGTGTAAAGAAATCCCTTCTGTTATTTGAATGATTGTGCTGTGTTCTAAACCTTATTCTCTATGAGATCTCATTACTTTGACTAGAGTTTTCTGCGCTCATCAATCAGAAATAGCACCGTTCCTGTGAGGTCAGAGGGAAGGACAACATCACAAGGCTTTGCTGGGTATGAATATGAATGGAGACCAGAGACTGGGAGAAATACAGGGGCTACCAGACACTCTGCAGCCTTCCCTGGTGAGCTTATGTAGGAGGCTAGAGGTGATGGCTGAGAATTCTGCCCACATCCACTTAACGTTTTTAACTCTACATGAGTTAAACTCTTACTCTGAAAAAATCTTGGTAAGGAAGGTCTGTATCACTTTATTAAACTAACATTTCGTTCACATTGTGCCTGAGATTTGAGGCCTCTGATTTCATGACTAAGGGTGGAAAAAGTGGTTGATGAATTAGAGAGTATAGGACAGTGTAGATACGAGCTTACTAGCTCCACAGGCTTAATATGTTTCAAGTGGGAATGGTCTCTGATCCATCATGAAGAAAAGGAAAATATTCTCCCCTGAATGTAAGTTACTTCAGAAGCTTTTCAAACTCCCGAGACACCTAATTACTTTCATACCTGTTTTAAATAATCCACTCCAGTGAAAACAGGATTTTATGCTTTTGGGCCCAAAAGAAAGCAAGTTTGTGGAAATAAAGATTTAGTAAAAGCCTTTCACAGCTATTTGTGTTTATTTATCTGTTCTGGTACACTCTGCAAAAGTTCTAGAATATACTATTTTTGTCCAAATATAACATGCTAGTTGTTTCATATATATATCTCTATATATAGAAATATATATATAAACAATATCCCCCTATTCTCCTATATATATATGGAGAGAGATATATATAAACAATATCCCCCTATTCTCCTATATATATATATGGAGAGAGATATATATAAACAATATCCCCCTATTCTCCTATATATATAGAATTCTATCTATATCTATATCTATATCTATATCTATATCTATATCTATATCTAGATCTAGATATAGATATAGATATATATCTATCTATATAGATATAGATATAGATATAGATATATATCTATATATATATATCTAGATATAGATATAGATATATATCTATCTATATAGATATAGATATAGATATATATCTATCTATATCTATATAGATAGATATATATCTATATCTATATCTATATCTATAGATATATAGATATAGGAGAATCCTCCTATATCTATATAGGAGAATAGGGGGATATTGTTTAAGTTCTTCTCTGCTTAACAAAATAGTAAAAATGATATTTGACACAATTCACCTTGACTTCTTTGCCATGGTGGTTAATTTATTATGTTAACCTAGTTCTTTTTTCTTATAAAAAATATAGTATATGCCGCCCTTGGTATTATTTGAGTACATAGTGCCATCATAGGAATAACATCACATCAAATATAAATGGACAAAAAATAGGACTGAAAATATAGAAATAGAAACTGACAAAAAGTACACAGACATTAGAGTCATAGAATTCAATCTAAGATCTTTGATTTATAATTTGCTAGTGTGTGATCTTGTCATGTCACTAAGATTTTTAATCTTAGATTTCCATAAAGGTAAAAAGGCAACATTTAGGGCTGTTTCTCTAGGTTGTCACAAAGACTAAATTAGATTAAAGCTATTTAAAAATAACTACACATTGGTATATTCAGAATAGATAATGAATAAATGCTGTACTTTACATTAGTATAGATATAGAATGATTTTTATAATCTCTTTCTATATTTGCATTAATAAGCTTTAGTTTCCCTTAATAATCTTTAGTCTCTCATGAAATAGGTTTTTCTAAAGTTGACAGTGTGAGGGCAATTTAAAAAAATGGAATTATGGTCATTTTATTTCCACGTAAGCAGTAAACGTTAATTACTAGGATATAATTTATTTAAACTATTTCACACCACAGTTTTTGGTTGAAAGTCTTCTTCTTTTTCTTTTTTTTTTGAGACTAGGTCTTGCTATTTTTGCCTGTGGAACCGCAGGCTCATGTTGCCTGGGGTACCACAGACTCAAGCAATCCCCAACCTCAGCTTCCCAGGTAGCTGGGTTTACAGGTGTGTGCCACCATGCCCAGCTATATTTTTTTTTGGAACTAGGTCTCGCTACATGCCCCAGGTGGGACTCAAACCTTGATCCCTGGCCCCGGCTTCCTTAGGCTGCTGCTTACAGGCATGAGCCACCATGTCCAGCCCCTGGTTGAATTTCTTGATCAAACATTATTTCATAATGTTTACTGACAATGTAACTAAAAATGTTGATTTAGTGTAAAGTGAAAAAAATTTGTGGGAAAGAAACCTGCATTGCAGTATTACACTTCTATCTTCATCATGGTAATTTATTTAAGAATTACAGTCAGAATTTTAAATACTGAAAGAAAAAAATAACAAAAATAGATGTCCCTAAAGATTTCTGAATCACAAATGAGCAAATTTTTAAACAAAAGAAGCTCACACTGTGAAAACAGGTCACAATACATGCTCCACAGCATATATTTTTGTTTCCAAATCTAGCATTTTTACTATTTCTTTCAGCTTCAATTATTTTTGATTTAGCATAAATATGTATTTTAAAAATTTCATTGACAATTACTAGATCTTTTCTAAATGACTAATTTCTTAGCCACAAATTATATTTTATTGCTTGATTGCCTGATTTATTTCTATAAAATGCTGTCAGAGTCAAAAGATAATTTGCAAGCTTAATTTAAGCTCTAAGTCATGTTTTTAATATATAGATGAGTATATTGTATTGGAGAACTTTTTTTAAATATCAACTTAGTGCATTAAAAAAACCTAGTGTTAAATCTCAATTCCATTCAATATTTGGAAACAGATTTAAGGTCTTTATATACTAATAAAAAGTCATGCCTGAAATCATGGCAAAATAGTAAAGTATTTCTCCCAATCACTGCATAATTTTGTGCCTTCCAAAGAAATTAAAAATCACCAAAAATACCCATTTAGAGACATTTTGTGGAAGAAATTGTTCAACAAAATAGATCAATTTTCTAGCAGAATAGTCTTTCAGTCCCAATTACAGTTATACCACTTACGGTGATTGAAAGGTTTTCTTGCTAAATGGAACATGCTGTTATCTTATGGTACAAGAATCTTCACAAATGGAAGGATATATTTTTAAAAATTTTGTTTGAATCACAAAAAAATCAGTCACTTTTTCATATGCAAAAATGATTTCTCTTTTAAAATTTGAAACCCCCCTAAAAATTAACCATGGAGGAATAGGGAAGGTGGTGTGGTACTACATCTTAACCTATAACACTCTATCATATACAGTGTTGTAAACAAATTTTATTTCAGTATAAAAATACAGTTTAAATTCATGCTATATACTATTCTTAATATTGACTTTTCCTAATCAAGTATTCAGACATAATTAATATAATATTGTCATAACTTGTGCATCTTTGAATACCACCTCTAAAATTACTACATAGTTCTTTTTGCACTAAATTTCCTATCTTTAGACTAAAACCAACCTCTTTATGTTTTAAACTTATCAATTTTCATATAGAAGAAAACAAAAATGACTGACAATAAATAATAGGAACTATTAAATGATGGATTAAGGAATACATGATAGTATTGTTTTAGTTAGGCATTATGAGAATAAGAACAAATTTCTCTTTGTTAAAAAGGAAAATATCAAGTCACAGATACTACAGCAAGCAACAGAGACTATCTTGTTATTAGAATAAAAAATTCTTTATATAGAAATGTCTGTCTTGTTATATTTATTATTTATGTATTTACTTATACCATTATTTTTGCTGAACCATTCATGTATTTATTTGACTTAGTGAATAAATTCATACTTCTTTCAATGTATATCACTATACTACATACCACCATACTACTCACCACATAGTTCATAGTTCTTAACCATAGATGGTTCAATACCATACATCACCTCTACTTTCTTCCTCTAATAGTTTCAATTCTGCAGTTATATTTCTAGGGTTTATTTTGACTTAGTTTTATCAGTTCCCTTATTTTGTTTCTCTATAATCCACATCAAAGTAAAAGTATTTGGTATTCATCTTTCTCCTTCTGTCTTATTTGCTTAGCATTATCCTTTAAAGTTACATCTATCCATTTATCTGTTGTTGAACGCTTAGATTGTTTCCATAACTTAGCTATTCTAAGTGGTGCTACATTACACACAGGAACACGTATATCACTTCAAATTAGTGTTTTGCATTCCTTGGGGAGATACCTGGGAATGGAATTCTGGATCATATGTGTGGGTCTATGTTTAATATTTTGAGAAACTTCCATGCTGTATTCCATAGGGTCTGGATTAGTGTATATCCCTGCAACATGTCCCTTCCCCCCCCCCTTTTTTTTTTGGATCAAAGTAAGAGTAAAAAGATCTTTAGTTTTCCTTGTTTAGAGAAACACTTTGTTTAAGTGTTTTTATTTTGATCTCAAAGAAAGAACTGTTAGCATTTCAGATAAAGATTAGTTCATGCTTTAAGAATAACATGACAGAAATGCAGAAGAATTAAACTTCTGATCTAGAACAAAAGAGACTATTAACAAGCAACCAAGTATTACAACTAGGACTCCTATAGTTCTAATATGGTTCTAAGCTTAATTTGACAAAGAATTTGTTTGACCTGTAAACATAATATTGAGACATCTTTCACATTTTAGTATAATGCAAACATTAAAAACACTAAAATAATGAAAGTTTGGAGTGCACTATTAAAACCAAGATCTATGCTCATTTAAGGTGTTTCACTGTGGATGCTGAAATTTAGTTAACAAGCCTTTTGCCTGAGAAAATGCAGACTTTAGTAAACACATTTAAAATAACAGGGTGTCAAAGTGAAAATCGAAAATTGAAGTATCAGATAAAAAGATTCAATTATCATCTCATTGATCAGCTTAGTTAGATTTATTTAGGATACAGAGGAAGTAAATTGTTTTTAATGAGTACAAGTGTATTTACATGTCTATAAAGACAGACAAAGCAACCTAGGAAGAAGTGAGTAGAGAAGGGGTAACTTTTGGGGCATGTATAAAAGGAAACAAAGTCTGGCAAAAAGCATAAAGACTTCCTGTGGTTAGGTACTTTGAACTTGCTCTGAATAGATTATTATTCTTTGAACATCTGCTAGTATAAAATAAATATCATAGATGAAGATAAATTACCTCTGAAAAAATGACTGAAATAAAAGTAGCCCTCATGTCTCCTGCAGGTATTAGGCTGCTGAGACCCCCATGTGAGGAATAAGGACTACATAACATGGAATATAGGACCCAGGAAAAGTTTTGATCATGGGGTCACACACATTATTTTTTTAGCTTAAAAACACTGCTTGCTAACTGACAAAATTTTAAAAATAAATATGCTACACACCTTAGTTCATCCTTCTTATGCTCTTGTTGATCTGCTTTTCCCTATTGTCAGTAACTCCACCTTCTACAATATGAATGGTTTCTTTTTCATTCTACCACCTAGAGAAGATATTCTGAAGGACTGGAGGAAGTTACTAGCCTCTTGGAAGCATTTTCCAGTAGCATATGCCCCATGAATCAGATCCTTTATGCAGATGGTTTCATATTTACTGAGAGCTGTGAAAATAGATACAATTCATAAAGATGATTAGTGAGTAAATCTCCCATAGCTTTAATGATTAATAAATAAACTTAGAAAATTTATCTTTATAGTCAGATTCTTGATAAAGTTTGTTACTCAAAATTCAGGGTTAACCTTATACAACTATTTGAATACTGAAATGCATATGTGGGATTTGTTTGTGTTATTGAACAAATGCTACTACTTTATATTGTAAAAGGGTCATCTGTTGCTTTAATCAATAAACAGCTGATTCTTAATAGAAGGTTGTGTGTCATAAATATATCATATATTTAATTGATATTGGCCCCAAAAGTATTTCTAACAACTTGCAAGATAAACTAATATAATAAAATGCAGTAAGAAATAAATAAAGGTTAAGGAATTGAAATATAATATAAATGTTCACATGTACATCTTCTTACTCTGGAAAAACTTTCCAACCAATTAAACTAACTCAATAACTACATTTACTAGATTCTTTTTGAAAAAAGGCATCTTACCTTTTAAAAAACAAATCTTATCAATAACAGTCAAAATAATTTTGATAAAAATGGTAACTTTTAATTAAATGAAAGTAAACAAATTAACAGTTCAGGTTGCTTGTGATGATTATGATATTTCAGTAATAAAGCTCTGAATTAATTTCACTTATGTTGCAAATTTGAATTTTCAAAATTTTAATGTAATATTTTTGAGATTTCCCTACTTTCAAGATATGTTTTCTACTTAATTATATGTATATTATTATGAATTAACTATGAATACAAACAAATGAGAAAGATGTTTTTCCTTTCAGAAAACTGGAAAAACAAAGAAAGCTTAAGTATGTATTTTTAAATTGTGATGGGTAGAATGGTAGAGAGAAAGGAAAATTGAGTTAATATTATTCCACAATATAATGTGGCACATATTTTTGTAGCGGGAGGCCCTCTTTAATGAAAAAAAGTTTATTAAGCCATGTTGATGAAGAGTTAAATGTTCATGAGTGAAAATGATCTCACTTAATTGTTATAGAATTTCTGACAAAAATCAAGTCATGAGTAAAGACAACTGAAATAAGGGAATACGAGATGCTATGACTTTTGTGGATGTTGGACCTTTATGTCCCAGGATACAACTACAAGTTATGTAACAGAATGAGAAACTTGTAAAACACAGCTGGTGATACAATATGTGAATGAGCTCAGTGGGACATGGATAAAACAGAATGATTTCAATTCATCATAGGATTTATAAAACCTCCTTGGGAATAAACATTTTCCAATGCAAGTAGAAATGGGAAATGTGTCAATTTCTGAAGTTTTCAATTACCTTGCAAACAGTATTAAGATTACACAAAGTATTAACCGAGATAAAGAATAAAACATAAAAATTTCTTGAAGCTCAAAGGAATTTCTGCAAAAAGAAAGTTTAATTAAATTTTGGTAGTACCAAAAGTAATTTGTCTAGATAGACAAATCAAGTTGGCTGTAGAACTAGAATTTGAACACCAGCCAACTTGACCTTTTATGATTTACTTTTTTTGAAAATAGTGACTATTTTGCCACTTACATACATTTGTATATGAATTCAATTATAATATATATTTTATGAAATATAATCTATATTTATACATAAATATATGTTCATATATAACTATATAATTATATTGAATCATATAATGTAATTATTATATGTAATATATAAAAATATATATTCATGTATAAATATAATTTATATACAGAATATATAAATATATAAAATATAGCTTATTATATTTATATAATTCATATAACATACATAAAATATATTGTATATAAAGTATATATTATGTATATGGAATATTAGTACACAAAGGAAGCCATCCCATACCCTGCTGTTTCTACTAGGCTGGCAAGTAATCAAACAAGTATCAGGCATATAGATAACTTTACCAACCTTACTAGGCTGTATTTACTGCTCAGAAAGTCAAACTTTGATTGTTTCTGTAATCCCTATACTATCATGCTGTGCCACCATGAGATAACCACAGTTAGAATTTGAAAGAAACTGTCTCTTCAGGTGCTGAGTAAAGGTAGATTAAATATAAAAGACAATAATTTGATGATGTGAGAAGCTTAGGGAGGATTCCTCAGGTCTCAGGTCTGCAAAGGCATTGGTAGTCTAAGGAGCCATCAGTCATAGGATGACCTTCTGGAATAGTTACTCTCTTCTGTGTTACTGGCTTAATAGTTTGGGTGTCCATTAGGAACTGATGTTATCAAAACCTATGAGGGAACAGATATATTTCATTAAGCATTAAACTACCCATTACCTTGGCTGTAAGAGTTGTGGCATAGTACATTTGACTGAACTGCTAAACTAAAGATAAGGCAGGGTTCATGCTATTGACCTTGGTTCAGACACTGTAAGAAGAGAAAAAGGTATATAGAAGTTAAATGATAACATGTGTACCTCCATCATAAATAACACATGTGGCTTTAAATGTCACCTTAAGTTGCTTACCCAAAATAGAGAAGGTTGGAGAAAGAAAGGGGATGTCAGTTAGGTTGTTTAATGGGGAAACCAAGTGTATTTCTGCCTTCTCCCAGTGATGAGAGATAAGGAGCTCGGTCTTATACATACCTTCACAGAGAAATTTATGGAGAATATCAAAAACAACTTCAACCAGCTTGAGAGTATCTCCGATGAAATAAACCTCTAACAAAATCATTTGTTGGGAGGATGGCAGTTTTTTTGCTTTCCTACAGCATATTGCATGTATTTCCCATTTATATGTATGACAACTAGCATGTAACATGCAGTATTATCCTCTGTTGGTTAAGTATATGTATAACAAAACTAACAATGATGCCTGGAATTTTGTGGTAATATGGACTTAATGAAACCAATGAAATTTAAAAACTAAACTAATTCTGTGTATTTGGTGACTTTTCCTAAAGAATTGTCAAGAATTTAAAGTTTTGTATATCCATAAGATGAGATTTTGATAATGATTATTTAGTCATTCTCTGGAAAGTTTATAAAAAGAGGATGCAATATATTTTTTAGTAAGGAACTGCCAGGTTGTGACTATGATAGCAGGACTCTAAAGAGGTTTTGACATTGGCAAATTAAATTAGCTAAACATTTTCTCATGAAAATGAATACTTGCAATTCATACATTCTATGAGTATTTCCTTTAGCTTCATTTAAAAATTGCACAATTAACTTTAAATTTCCCTACTTTACTTTAGTTCTAAAGAATATTACCTGAAAATTTGCACTGAGTGTTTTCTATTTGAATGACTGTTTAAATGTGTCATACTGCCTGCATTCTCCTTCCAACTTTTGGAATGGGTATTTCATTGCCTTAAAAGCTAAGCTTTTGAGAAAAAGACATTTATAGGTATATCAATTTTTTTTTCAGAAACAAAAATGAGTATGTGCATCACATATATGTCTGTGCATGTATGACTGATATAATTATAAAATAAGTGATATTAATGGGTATTTTGGTATAAGAGATCCTGGATAATGAACATTTTTTTCTCTTAGTCTGTGTTTTCTATACTAAATAGAACAATATTTTTGTTATGCAGGAAATCTTTTATTTTTTAAGGAAAAACCTATTTGGTTGATCAAAGAAAGACATTCTTTCAGAAAAAGCAAATTGTATGGAATATAGGCTTATTACAGCTTTTATAAATAATGATAAAAGTCAATAGCTGAAGAAACTTTCTACATATCTACACAGAATGATCTAATATAAAAATGCCTAGGAAGATTAATTTAATGAGGACAATTCAGCTGCTGAAACCTATAAAAATGCAATATGCTTAGGCTGGGTTTAATATCTGATATATACAAATTGCTGATGGGTAAAAGAATAATTGCACAGACTTTTAGGAACTCTGAAATTTATAGTTAGTAGAAAAATCCTTAATGAGTACTTTAAATGCCATGAATGTTCACTTATGAAGAAACATTCTGTTTATACACTCTGTCACACTCTGTAGTCGGAATTAATAATACCTTTCAGGTAACAGTGTTAAAATCACTCTATATTTAGTTTCTTGGCTGTAGAACTTATCTTGCTTAGATCAAAACTTCATGTTATATAAAGTGGCACAGAATTAGACAATTGAAATATCATATTTCATAGTAAGCTGGGACATCCATTTCTTAAAAACAGTAATTGTAGAAGAATCAGTGCAGTTTCTGGCTCACGATCTAATTCTAGGTTAATGGAAAAGATTTTTTTCTATCCTACTTCATGTTCAATTGGAAGAATGTGACCTAGTGTTTGTGTCAACATGATGTAAGTTTTGAGGATACTCTTTCACTCTTGACTTCTAAGAAATGTTTTGAGATGGGCAGTTTCAACAGACTGGGAGCCAAAATTTGAGCAGGAAAAGAGAGCCTCTTGACCTGTATATGCTACCAAAGTAAGATTTTGTTTATTGTGGTTTCAGGGTTGATTCTATGGTGTTCCTAACTCAGTTTTGATGACTATAGGCATGCTAACCAGTAGTCAAGGAACTGAAGGACTTCTTTGTTATTTTCCTTATTTTAAAACATGTTTTGGTTGGGTAGTAGCATGTAAAATGTATCTTGGTGATAGTTTACTTTTTCAATTCTTAAAGTGCTTATCTGATTCTTTCTTTGTCCAAAGTACACAGAAGTATACCTCACCACTAAAGTCTGTTTTCCCTTAAGAGATCGTACTGGGGAAGAAAAAACTACTCATCTAACAATAGATACAACTTTTTCTACATTCTAACTCAGGAAATAATATATTTTAGGGATAGCATATTAAATAACTAAATATCTTTTCATGTGTTCAAAGCAAGGAATTTTATAGGTGAATTTCCCCTCAATTTTCAGTAAGAAATGTTATATATGAATCTTTTAAGTTCTTCAATACATGTATGACAGGTGTGTCTCCCTGTGTAGAGAGTAATTTAAGTAGGTTAAGAACCCAGTGTATGGAATCAGTAAGTCTATCTCTATGTTCATGTGTTGAATGTATCACTTACTAGCCAAACAACATTATTTTGTGGGATGCCAGTCTATCAATGGTAATGTTATCAGCCCAAAGACACACACTGGATGCTTACTACAAGCCCCTGCAGATAATTTCTGGACCTGTACTACTATCATTCCTGGGCAGGTATTTATGTTTCTTGTAAGAACTGCAAAAAGGTGTCTGAATTTTGAAGAAACAAGGTTTATCAGTCATTAGGCCAATGAAACATGGCATATCTAGGGTCGCACAGAGTCTGGGGTGGTGGCAGAAAGATAAAAAGAAAGAGGAAATGGGTTCTGCCTTTATTGGGGTCTAAGGTAGGGTATCTACAGTTTTGGAAGATCCCTCTTTATCGGTGAATTTAAAATACAGTAACAGGAAGTAAACCACAGGAAACAGTTATTAGGTCCTACAGAATTTTTGAAAGGGGAATGTTATGGTTGGGGATCATGACTTTATCTAGTTTTGTAGCTGGCATGGTATTTATTCAAGATAGATGGCTTTGCAGTGAATGCCTTCACAACCAAAAGCTTAAAGCTAAACACAAATAATCATAAAAGCTGATTGTGAGACCTTACAGAGCTAATAATAAATTTGGTAATTAATAAATTACCTTCCACTGTCTGTCTTAGTTTTCCTTGTCTATAAACTGAAGATAATCATAGAACCTTCATCTTAACAATCTTATAAGGATTATATTAAATAATGATTATATAAACATAAATGTCCTGACAGTGTGTATATTAGTGTTCTTGGTGTAGACTTTTTTGTAGTTTAATGCTTTTATTGAAGTACTGCTGGTTCACATTATTGTTAGTAGTTTGAAAAGACAGGTTTTGTTGTAGATTTTGATAACAACATCTTTCATTTTCTAAAATAAACTATATGATGCACTCCATATAATAATCTTAGAAAAGTGACTGTCAAAAAAATGATGATCATGTATTACTTTCTATTATACTATTATTATGGTTGATATCGGTACTGAATAATTAAAAAGTGACAAATAATAACTCCAAAGTAACATTGAATTTTGTTAAACTTCTCAGTGAGCTTTTTCCACTCTTCCTGATGTAGTACTACTATGAGTTGTTATATGAATGGAGGTCTTTGTGTTCATGTCATTTCTATTTTGAATGACACTTATCAAGTAACTGTATAAATATTTAGGGATGTATTCCTTGATTAAGTAATCAAATTATATGAAAACAAGTGCAATAGTTGAGATTCCATGATGAAACTGTGGGAAAACAAGCCAATCTGACTTATAATAAGATTAAAAAAACTATATTGAATAGTAGTTAAGCCTTGAAAAGACTTTAAGTTTAGGTGAAGACTGTTCCAACCAATAAATCAAGAAACTTTTCCCAAAACATTTTTCTCCATACTCACTCCATCTTTCAACCTATTGAATTATCCTCTGATTTATACTAGTGGCCAGTAAGTAGCTTTATGTTTTTGTCTTATGCTAACAAAATTGCTGCAGTATTGTTAGCCTTCAGAATGTTACATATCCCATACATGCTCATTGGTATAAAGTGGGCTAATTGGCTTAGTCTGCAAGTAAGACAGTGCTTTAACTAGGATCAAAGCATGTTCAATAATAACTGGATGCCTGGGAAAGAGTAGTCATATCTTAAAAAAAAAGCTTTTATAGGAATATAAACCAGAAATATATATTCTGAAAAAGGTTCCAATTGTTCCTTGCAATATAGTCAATTATATGATAAATGCAGACAAAATAAATAGCTACTTGGCCTGGATTTAATTATATTTTTGTTAATAGTAAATTATAAATCCTTAAACATATAATTGACACTAACTATAATAAAATTTAACACATTTTTATATTTATTTTATCAAGGTGAGGAAGTTCCCTTTATGCTAATTTTGCTGAGACTTTTTAACTATGAATGGTTAAGTTTTGCTAAATATTTGCATCAATGAATATAATCATAAGATTTCTCTTATATAAGCCATTAATATGAATAAATGAATGAATACATGAATAAATAAATGAATAAATGAAATAAATAAATGAATAAATGAAAAAATGAATTCTGAATGGTGAACTAGCCATCTAGCCATATATATATGTATATCCATGAATGTATGTATATATATATATATAAAACTTAGCATAAGTTCTTGATTTTTGTGCATAAATCCTTTTTTTCTTTCACGCTGGATTCAGGTTGTTAAAATTTTGTTGAGGATTTTGATTTTGCATGTATGTTCAGCAGACAAAGTGCATGCATATTCAGCAGACAAAATGAAAAAACGTCACTTTTTAAATTGTTTCCTTATATTTTGATCTTAGGAAAACGCTGATCTTATAGGATAAGTTAGGAAGTGATTTCGGAAGAAACGGTCCCATGTTTATTTTTTCCATCCCTTTGCTATTAGCCTAAGTCCACTGTAAAGATAAACTGAGTCTCTTAGAAGCAGTATGTAGCTGGATCCTGAGACTTTAAAAAAAATATTATTCATTCTTTAGATTTTATACAATATCAGCAAATGGTTATTGGAAAGCCTTCCCCTCCCACTGACACCCCCTCTGTTCACTCAGACCCCGCTCTCCTTGTTGTTTGTTGATCTATGTAGAGTCCTTTGGTCTCTTCATTCTCTGCAGCAATGTCCTTTTCTTGGGTGAGGGACTATGATCCTGGGATATAGCAAGCCGTGCTGGTCGGTGTTCAGTCTTAACTTTGCATTGGGCAGCAGTTCATGCTCATTTGGAGTCTGTGTCTTCTCATTGCTGTCTTCTCCTTTTTGTGTCATTCATTATAGAAGATGCTCGTTGTGAATAGGTACTTTCTGAAGGCCTTTGCAGATAGTTTCCTCTCCTTCAAATTGTAGCTTTGCAGTGGGTTGAAACCCCAACTCTGTGACCTTCCTCTCCCTTGGAAGAGGGCACATCGCTCTCTTGGGTGATGTATCAGCCCTTAGCTTTTGGCTCATCCACTCGTTGTGTGGCAGGAGGTGTGACTCTGTGACAGGTATTGTCCATGATCATTTCTCCAGTCCATTATACAATGGCTTTCTCAATATTCCTTCTCTTGCATTGCGCTTGGGTGTATGGGCAGGATCTTTATCTGGTCCCTCACCAATTCTACCCTTCTAGTAGTTTTCTTTTCATTCCTTCTGAGGATTAAGTGGGGTGAGAGTGAAAGAGAGGGGCTGCCTTTATAGTCCCTCTCACTCCCCCCGCCTAGCCTGCACCCCGGCCAGCTCAGAACCCACCTGAGCCAGTCCGTCATTCCCTGCCCATCAGACAAAAGCCCGAGAGGTGGCTGAGTGACCTTGGAGGCAGGGCTGCGGTCACCCGCTGAAATGGAGCGCCAGGTGCTAGGCCTAGCTACGCCCGGCACGGTGCCTGGGTGCTCTGGCCAGTCCAGAGCCCACCTGGATCCTAAATTAAAAAAAAAACAAAACAAAACTGTACTGTGTTCTTTCAGTATTTGGGTGTCAGTTGGGTTCAGTTGATGTTTTTGAGGGGACAAATGCTAGCAGATCTTATTTTGCAGGTATTTTTCTTGCCTTACTTTTTTCTTCCTCTTTTCTTCCACTTTTCACATTCTCCTTTTTAATGCAGTTGGTGGCCCTTTTAATCGATTGCTTTGCTTCATGATTCAATTGCAGAAACCTGTGATATCGTTTTAATTTATGCCATACATATCCTTGAAAATTAAATTTGCTTCTTTGTGTTAAATTTCTTTCATTAATTTGCAGAATTTTATTTTGTGTGTTGGGGCATTTTTCTTCTCTAGACTTAATCATATGTACAAAATTTCCCTTAAGAATATGTTTAAGATTAGAGTGTTGGGCTACTGGTTACATGTTGCCAATGTTTTATTCACATCAACACCACGCTGTTCCATGCCCCCATCAAACAGTTCATATAAAATGCAATGGTTTTTTCCAATGGTTGAATAATAGTTTCATATTTATGATAGTATTATCAAGTAGCTATCAGCCATTTTATAGTCTTTCATCTTATAAGACAAAATTTATTTAAATATGTGACTACTAATTTTATTCAATTGGGAGTCAATATAATAAATATTTCACAATATATACTATGTAATATAATCTTCACAAATAGCACCTTTTATATATTTAAGATTAGAGAGTAGGATTAACTTCTATCTCATAAATTACCCAGGTATGTTATTCATTTTTGGTTTATAATATTATAAACTTATCTATATCATATCTTAGTGGAATAATATTATAGAGTCTGGTACTCAAAAGTGCATGTTCTGATCATTTATTACTGGTTAAATGAATCTTTGATTGTAAACAGACCTTTTAACTGTCAATTACTTAATTTTCAACATTCAACAAAAAGCATGTCATACAATTTCCTCCAAATCCAATGCTACAGAAAATCTCATATATACTTTACATGGTAATTGCAAACATTTATTCTCTCAATGCTCACTTAAAAACTCACAGCTAAATAAAGTAATTGAATATTCCTGCATAAATTCTTATTGTTTAATCAGAACACTAAAAGGGACTCTAATAATAATAATAACTAAGGGGTTATAATAAGCAATAATTTGCAGTCACAATACAGACTTGTGGCAATAGGAAATAAAAATATCAGATTTATATTGGGTCTTATTGTCATTATTGCATATTGAAATTGATATATTTGTTTAATTTAGTTGAGAACAACTGCTGTTATCAATTATGTATGTAGGCAATTCTACGAAACGCTGAAAAAGAAAAAGGAAACCAATGACCTCAACTTTGACCACCATTTTTTTTTTTCAAGTGAGAAGAGGCACATTTATTAACAACAGATATGAGGGAAAGTTGATTAAGGACAAAGGAACAGAAACAGAAACAAAGTGGAATTTCCATGCCTGTGGATCCAGGAAGGAACAAGGAAAGCCTCCGTAAAAGTGACCACCTTGCTAGCTGGGTACGGTGGCTCGTGCCTGTAAGCTTCAGCCTATGAAGCGGCCGGGGCTAGGGATTGCAGTTTGAGTCCCTCTTGGGGCCTGTAGCAAGACCTAGTTCTAAAAAAATAGCTGGGCGTGGTGGCGCGCACCTGTAATCCCAGCTACCTGGGAAGCTGAGGCTGGGGATCGCTTGAGTCTGTGGTACCCCGGGCAACGAGAGCCTGCGGTTCCACGGGCAAAAATAGTGAGATCTAGTCTCAAAAAAAAAAAGTGACCACCTTGCTTATGATGAAGGGCAGCTGATCTCTCTCAGGCATTAAACACCGATGCAGATTCACTCCAGCTCAGCTCTTACAGTGCATCTTTGAGTATGTCTCTTCCCCTGCAGAACTCACTATATGCTATTCTTAGCCTTATTTCCAAATCGCATAGAGGGAAGGAAGGAAAATTAAAACATGAAATACCTGATTGTTAGAAAAAATTCCAGTTTGGAGTTGAATTTTAATATATTTCTTAATTTTTGCTCATCCAGGTTACCTTTTGAAGCAGTATAACAAATAAAGGCCACAAACAAACAATATACAGTTTGAAAGGATTTCTGGGGAGGTTGAGGGTTCACAAGATATTAAAGGCCAAAGCATGTATCAAAGTCCAACATTCCTGGCAGCAAGTGATGGTTGAGGAACCACTATAAAGGGGATGCAATGGAAAAAGACTGTCTATGTAAGGAAAGGTGTGGGAATGTTTTTATGTCTTACCAATTCAGGAAGACCACAGGAAACATCCCTGGGGGACTGAATTGCTTCCCTGCTTCTAATAGCAGAATGTTCTAGCTTTGTATTGAGAACTCTACATTTAGATATTTCTTATTTATTGCATCCTCGGAATTATAAACAGAAATGTATCCTTATGCTGCTAATCTGTCATTGACAAAAAAAAAGTGAAACACCTGAAATCTATGGATTTCGAAGATGTTTGAAGAATGAATATGTCTAGGAGCACATAATGAGTAGAGACTCAATTAGGCAGATGCGAAAACAAGTCGGAAATTAGCAAAAGATAGAGTTGAAGCAGCAATAATGGAACTCAAAGAAAAACAACAACATATTTCCAGAGACTTAATTATAGCCCCAAAGATAGTAATAACAATACCAAAGCAAACACTGGAATTGCACATGTCACCCTTTGGAGAGAAAAAAAAAAGCATTGCAAATAAAAAATAAAAAACAATTAGTTAAGTCAAGGATGGATTCCAAGGACTGTTACTTAAATATAAGAAATCTAGGAAGTAGCAAAAACTGATGGATAATCAATAATGTAAGAGATGACTTCAACATTTCTCTGAACTGAAGCATGTATATTTTAATTTAGTTTCACTGAATTGCAAAGAGTTTCAAGGAGAAAAGAGAAACAAATCTACATATATGAATAATCATAAAAGATAAGAAGAAAACTTCACAGCTCTCCATATGCAAAGAAGAGATTTTTAACTGTTAATCTTTTCAGTAGTGGCTATTAAATTTCAGTACTGAGTGTTCAGTATTGAACTGCAATATTGAAAGCTAAAAAAGTTGTGGTGTCACCTAAATACTGTCGCACAAAAGACAGTAACTAAGGGTCAAAGAAAATGATATGTAGTATCATTGTAGTGATAAGAAAAACTTACTAAACCTTAAAAACTTTAACTATTATTTATTTACTAACTTATTTAATTAATGTTGTATTATTACTTCACATCTTTTATTTCACAATATAGGATTTTCCCCTTCAGATACAATCACCATTGTTTTCCTACCATTAAAACACCTGCAATTCTATAACTTTCAAATCAGTAACTTACTTTTAGGAGTCTGTTCTTGCTTAATAAATTTTATAGCTATGGAGACCAGGCATGGTAGTGCATGCCTGTAAGAGGCAGCCTAGGAAGCTGTGGCGAGGACCAGGAATCACGGTTTGAGTCCCACTAGGGGCAACATAGCGAAACTTAATTCCAAAAAAATAGCTGGGCGTGGTGGTGCATGCCTGTAATCCCAGCTACCTGGGAAGCTGAGGCTGGGGATTGCTTCAGTTCCTTACAACAGACCCCGGGCAATGTGAGCCTGTGGTTACACGGGCAAAAATAGCAAGACCTAGTTGCAACAACAACAACAGCAACAACAACAACAAAAATATAGCTATGATTTTAAGTGTATTATTTATAAAAGGAAAATGTGAAGTGATTCTTAAATACCTTAGTCTTTCAGAAAAGTCTATTCTGTTTTTCATCTATAATTAAAATAAGCCTGTCCCTGAAAATCATACAATATATTCCACTTTATATTTTGATTTATACATTTTTTAGAGATTTTGTTAACTGTTCACCACCACAATACATAATTTTTTGCCATCTCCATTCTTGTTGCTACCAGTACTCTTTGCACAATTAATTAATTGATTAGTAATAATTCATTTTTGGAATTCGGAAGCTTCTGTTTTTTTCATAAAATTATTAATCAAAACAGCAAATGTTGTTACTGAGTCATATGTTTCAGAAGCATCTTGAGATGTTTCAAAAGACACACACTAAGTTAAAAATTCCCAGTGAAACTGGGGTTGTACAATAGGTTATATTCATTCTTGCCTTTTTCAGTTACATTTTTTCTTATATTTGCCATTCTTTTTTTCAACTTGACAAGATTCTGCTTTATGTTCAAAATTTTGCCCAACCTTTATCCAGTTCTAGCCTGGGATAACCACCATGTTCAGGTTAATGCACATGGGGCTGTTGTACCATAAGCACGCTTTACTGAAACATTTTATTTACAGTCCTCTTCTCCCAGTGGAAGAAGATAAGGGAAGTTGTGCTTCAACTCATTTACTAGATTCTCATCACTTATCACAGTGGCAGGCTTATTTCAAATGCTTAATGAATACTTGTGAATTAATACATTAAATTTTGCCTACTGGAGTACTCTTCAGAGGAAAAAGTTTGAATTCAAATGTGACTTATAAAAATTGATAGATTTTTATTCTCACTTGTGAAGTTACAATCTTTAAAGTTCCTGTTATGATTTGAATTCATATGCATCAGGAACATATAGTAAATTAAAACCAATTCTTTGATTCATAAAGTTTGGAAATATAATTTCATAGATTATTAATTTTTTTTCCATTTGATAAAATTTTATATCCTTCATCCATCATTTAATATTTTGTCTGATGGATATGCAAATGCCCACCACTGTAGAAATTTAGTCAAATTTTATATCATTAGCTCAATTTATTTTTCTTGACCATGATGAAATTACTATTTCAGTCTAAATATATAATTTTTATTTTATTTATTAATTCTATTTTTGAGTTCCCCTGATAAAATTCTCTCTTTGTCTCATCTTCTCTTTCCTCTGAATTCTATATAATTGGGAATTAAAAGTAGCATTATCGCAGCTATTTCCAGGGCAGTAAATTCTGTGATCAAGAACTGAAGGTAGTTCAATTATTTTATTTTATTTTTAAATTTTTGTTTTCTATTAATCACTTTGCTATTTACATATTTATGTGTGTATATATATTACGTTATTTATAATATTACATCATTGCATTCCTCAGGGTACTCTCTCCACCTTATCACCTGTGAATCTTGATCTTCCTATAGCTCTTCTCTTCCCTGATTTCTCCCTCCCCCAGCTGCTTGCCCCAGTTCTGTTAGCTTATGTTGACACTCTCTTGTCCTTCTGTTTATTATTCCTATATCCCATCTGTAGGTGAGACCACATAGGTTCTGTCTTTTTTTCTGACTTATTTCTGCTAATATGATTCCCTCTAGGTCCAACCATGTTATTACAAAGGCATTATATTAGTTGGTTTTGATTGCAAAATAATATTTCCATTGTGAAAATATACCACATCTTTTCAACTATTCATCAGTTTTCGGGCATTTGTGTTGTTTCCGTATTCTGACTGCTGTAAATAATGCTGCTATGAACATCCAAGTACAGGTGTCGTTTGAATTAGTGTTTTGGTGTTCTTTGTGTAGATTCCCAGAAGTGGAATTGCTGGGCTGAATGGGGTAATTCGATTATTATATATAAATATTTATAAAGAAGATGGTCTAAGTGTTGATATTTATCTTTTGTTTGGGGAACAAGGGCCAAGGGCACTGAAAATGCTGTCAATAACATACTATTAGGAGTCAGTCAAGCATAAATTTAAGATCCTACAGTCTTCCTATTCCTAATAGTAACAGATAAGGCAAGAGAGAGATAGGATAAGATGAAATGTTATTTTATCTCCCAGTTCTATCTCATTTCACATTTGTTTTCATATATGACTAGGGGGCACTCAAACACTTTGAAAGGTATTTTAACTTTGTGGTTCAAATTACTTATGGGTAATCAACATTTACCTTACTGAACCAAAATCACCTAAATTTTTGCTCTAATGAAATAAAACAAGATTGGTAATGGCTGAGAAAAGGGATGTAAAAGTAGAACCAAAAGCCAAGCTAAGGTCAGAAATAGTACATTGAAATGAGAGTTTGTGATCCTAGCAATCGGGAAAAAAGAAAATCAACTATGAATGTTTACAATAAGCGCAAAGCTATGTACAAAGTATAATAGAGAAAAACCAGTCCTAAATGAATCCCTGAGGAAACTAGGCAGAATAATGCTCTGAGTGAAGGATGAATTATGAAATACTTGTATTTGTTGAAATTATTTTAAATGATTGAAATAACAAGCACACTTTGGCATATATTTAGTCACTTCAGGGTACTGATATGTCATTAGTATTCAGTACTAATGCTTGTGGGCACATTTGTACATAAAATAGTCTTTCATTTTATAGTGATATGAATGCAGTATTGTTTGCACATGCATACATTCCTCTATAGGCTTAATGAATATATTTGTGTGTTGGCAGGTGCATGCAAGTATTGTTAGACTGAATATGTGATTGATTGTTCCTTTTTCAGAAATGGAAATCAATGTTCTTAAAACATTTTAAGCTTACCTTCTGAGTATGCTAGGAAGTGAACACAATGTTATTCACCCTCTTTGTAAGGATAATGGAAAAAAAGCCCATTCCTAGCAGTGCGTAATTGTAGTGCTCAAGCATTAGATTCAGCATTTGTGAGCATACTATATTTTATATATAACCATGAGGCACAATATATGCTTAGTAGACAAATCACATAATGCATTTTTGAGGAAAAGGGATTTTTTTAATTTAACAAATGCTTGTTGAATATCTATGTTTATCAGTATATCATTATAGATAAAGCAGTGAACAAAACATATCTAGCTTCTCTTAGTTACCATTGTAATGGAGATTAAAAATAAGCTAAATAAAGACTGCAAAGATCATTTGACAATAAGTGATATGGAGAAGAATAAAGTAAATAAAAGAAATGAGTGTTGCCTGAGATGGTTTGTATTTTTTAAATAGGAGCTAACAATGAAAAGTTTTAAATATGGAAATAAAGTATTTCTTTTGACTTTAGAAAGATCATGCTGACTCAGTATTGGAGAAAAAAACAGACTAGAGACAGGGGCCTGATTCAATCACATGAGTGGCAAAAATAGTGTAAATGGATACATGGATACAGTGATGTTAGAGATGACAACTAGTTGAAGGATTCAAGAGATAATAAGATGCATAAGAATAGGAAATGGTAATTAAATATGGAAGAGAATAAGGTCTTGGATATGTGAGTGAAAAAGAAAAGTGACAAATAGTAACTCAATTTAATATGCTAGTAGTCTACCTAGTATATTATTAGAGATTTTAAATGAGTTAGATGCATGGTAGTAAAGCAAGGAGTGAAACGTAATCAACATCAAGACTTAGCATCTTATTGCACAATTGAATAGTCCTTCAATGTGAAAGATTAAGGATATAACAAATTGATAGTATCATGATTTGAAGAAATTTCTGCTTAATTTTTTAATTTGAAAATGATTCCTGAGATAATAAAATTATTTAGTACTCAATTGGGTCCTATGTAAGGCAGAACTGACTGGAGAGTTTATCAGATACAAATTTTGACAACCGAGTCCAGAATAAGGATTATATCTTCAATTTTAATATGTAGATATATGTATATACATATTTTTAGCCGATATCTCACTTCCAAAGCTCTGATCACTTCGCAGTGTTATAACCTGGATTGAGATCCAGTTCAAAAGCTATTTTTATTTGCAGCATTTTACCTTTTCCTATGAATTTGGCTCAGAAATAAGATTTCTTTCTTTGGCAGGAGACTGTGAAATTAAGTTAATGGGTTTTTTTAAATCATGTTTTAAAATTTCCTTCCTGTGTTTAATGATGTTTTGACATCTTAAAAAGCTTGTCCAGTTGCCCTTTCTAAGGTTAGTCAATACTCAGAGACCTTGAAGAGTTTACGGCTCCTGATTCATATGCTAGCCTGCAGTCCATCTATAGCCCTGTTTATTTGCAGAAAAACTGAAGTATAAGTCATTCTTAGGACTGAAAAATTAGAATATTCTCTATTACAATTTATATTTATTTCACAGATGGAAGACTTGTGCCTAAACTATACATTATTATTTCACAGTTATTTCAGCATATGGGGATATTAAGTTAATGACTAATTCTTAAACTCATTTATTCATTATATGTTTACTCAACAAATAAATATTAAGTCATTATTATACATTCATCACTCTATGTCAGAGGTACAGAAATGAACAAGAGATAAAGAGACAAACATTTTATCCTTAAAAAGCTTAAAGTGTGGTCAGTGTGACAAAAACTAATTATAGATAAGTATGTTCATAGACAAATGATGAAACTTTCAATGAAAAATAAGTGTTTATTTTATTTTATCTTTTTGTGACTAGATTTCGCTATTTTTGCCCGTGGAACCGCAGGCTCTCGTTGCCCAGGGTACCAAAGACTCAAGCAATCCCCAGCCTCAGCTTCCCAAATAGCTGGGATTACAGGTGCACGCCACCATGCCCAGCTATTTTTTTTCTGAAACTAGGTCTCGCTACGGGCCCCAGGAGGGACTCAAACCGCGATCTCTAGCCCCTGCCGCTTCATAGGCTGAAGCTTACAGGCATGAGCCACTGTGCCCGGCAAAAAATAAGTGTTTAATATTCTGAACTCAGAATTAAAATTTTAGAGGTCCATTTTTGGCAATAAACTGGAGTATATTATGGAATTTTTTTTTTTTTTGGTGACAGTATTCTAGAACACCCAGATAAAAATCTTAAAATGTGCTCCTTCATTTAAAAGCACAGTTGCAGTATGAGAAAGAAATGACGTCTCAGGTGCAAAAGAGAAGTGATAAAGGGAATTGTGACTAAGAGATTGGAATTCTCTGAGATAGAGGGCAGAAAAAAATGGCTTTTCTCAACAGAGTAGTTTAGGCATAAACATCCAATATAGAAAGGATATGAAGTCTTATTTCTTTTGATATGGGGTGCAGATTAAAACCATAACCAACATCCATGCATTAAGATGTTTAAAATGAGAGGGTTTAAATGTTGGTAATGATAGAAATTCAAATGCTTTTTTATAAATTATGCTAATATAAAATGGTCCAAACTACAAAGATTTGGTAAATATTTTTTATGAAATTCAATACAGATATTCTCAGTGCCAGGAATTCAAATCTAAATATTTACTCAAAAGAAATGAAATCGTATGCTAAATAAAAAGATTACAAAAATGTTCAGTAGTGTATAAGGTAAATAGTACTGTTGTTCTTAGGAGACTCATGCTTCAATGTGGAAGAAATATTGAATAAATAAGTCAGAAATAAGTAATTTTTTAAACATAAATATAGTAAAGAATATTAAATTGTGTAACTAGGGAGGAGTTGAGAGTGCAGACACTCAGATACATAGATAAGGACAAGTTTGAAGTCAAGACAGCTTTGTAAAAATTGAGGCAGTGTTGTTTCAAGTATAGATAAAATCAAATAGAAAAAAAAGACTGGGGTATAAAGATACTAGACTCTTGATAAATTTTGCATATGGTGGTGTGGTGGGGGGGTGTATCTCTCCTTTCTTCAGATTTACTTTAATTAGAAGATTGGCTAATATTCATAGAGAGCAGGAGTTTGTTTTTATTTTTTTAATTAAAATGTAGATGGCCAGAACATTAGAAGTTTAGTGAATATTATTGAGACAAGACTGAACTCTAGTAAACAATGTTGAACTAGACAATGAAAGAATTCAATATTCTTAATAGACAAATTTCATTGCTTTTTTATACTTCAGTTTTATAAGCTTCTAATATCATCAAATGTATAACCGTTTCAACTGGCTTCTCTCTAATAAACATGTCCATATGAATTTCATTTTATTCAATTGTTTCCTTGTCTACATCTGCTTTCTCTAATGAACACCCTTCATTTCTCTGTTAATGCAAATGCTGAGAATAGAGCTAGCTCTGATTTTCTTATTGAATAAATTATTCTTCATTAGCACTTAGCAGATTTTTCTAATAGACCAGACTTTCCTCTTTCAATCCTAATCTTATCATGTACTTACTTATTTAACATGCCCATCAACTGAATAATGAGAACTGATATTGGTACAGCAAAAATAGGCTTGTAATATGGATTTCTTTTATCACATTCTATGTAATCAACACAAGTAAAACCATAAAGGGAAAAAAAACAGGAAAAGTAAATGATAAGCAAGCAAGAATTGTCCACATTAATTAATATTATGATCCTTTTTCATAATCTAGTTCCTAACTTTCTTTTTTATTTGGTTTAGTTATTTTCTTTATAGCCCATATCTTTCAATATTAAAGGAATAAAATAAAATATAAAAATTTGTTAAAGAATAACTATTAACTTTTGACTCCATGTTAGCATGAACATTACTATATGTGTTTGAGGAAAATTATTTAATTAATGAGTATGAGAAAAACCTAGACATGTTCTTCAGGGAAATATAGTTGGCATAGGTTTCCAGAGCTACACAAAATATTATTAGTGTTAGAGCAAGACTTAGAAACTATCAGATGGTGAGTGCATGTTATAGTCATCATAATTGCATTGACTTATTCTCAATCAGCCAAAGGAAAAACTGTCGGTAGCTGAAATGTATCCAAAAGACAACTGCTTAGACATATCAGAAAACTAATTAAAAAGTTCCAAGATGAGTGCGAAGCTGAGAGACCAAGCTGAACATGGGAGAACCATGCTGAGTTTGAGATGGCATGAATCACTACCAGCTTATTCTCCAGTAAGAAACAGCTCCCTTTATTACAAGGGCAATGACAGCTCATAAGGGGCGCTGGCCACAGAGCAACTGAAGCCTTCCTTCAATGAAAGTCTCCCTGATGGCCATGCAGTGGTGAGATTTTGTGGTAAACATACCATAGATCATCATCATGACAGAAAAACTCTGTGGAACTGTCTGTGACAGATTGCTTGTTAATGAATAGCTTGTTAGTAAGTAGTACGGCTGAGACTTGAATGTTGATGCTGAGTCAAAGGTCAAATCTGTCAGTCTGTTTATCTTGGAATGTTTGTCCTTCATAGAGTTACTTCAGATGTTCCTTAAATGGGGGAGGGGTCTATTCCATATTTGAAGCAGATATTGATAGAGAAGTTTCTTTTTAATCAATCCTGCGATGAGGAAGTACTATATAAAATATAAATGCCCTGATGGGTTTATGATCAAGCAATATATATACTAGATGCATAAGGAAAAAACATTTTTAGGTATATCTTCTTTAACCTATCAGCATTGTAATCACAAAGAATAATTTTACTAAGTGGTCTGAGACTTGATGTTATTCCCAGCCAGGAGGTAAATAATGGAAGCAGAATTTCTGAGGAACTTTAATTGGTTGTTAAGCTTGAAGAGTCATTTGAACTGAAGTAAAATAAGCAATTTTAAACATTTAACTCCAAAGTGACCATCAAACTCCACAAGGTCACTGAATGAATTTACTCAAAAAACTTGGATAAATGCAATTAGATATAAATATATAATACGGTGTAAAGAGATTTCCTGCAGCCTTCACTAATTTGAAATTGTCTAGTGACATACATTAAACCTTGCTTCCATCAGATAATTAGGCTTTGTTCAGTCTCTATTTAGACTAGACCAAAGATATCTAGACCAAAGATATCTCTGTATATATATATATATGTGCACATATATATATATAATATGTATATTATATATGTATTATATATATATATATTATATATATATATATTTTGGTTATGAAGTACAGAAATAAGGAAACAGAAAACTACAATTAGAAGTTTCGATTAGGATCCACTAACTGATAAGACAATGATGTCAGTATAAAGGCAAGCTTCAAGTTGGTAACAGAGACTTACAGTATTCCTTTAAACCCAACTATTCTGGCATATTTATATACACTTATCTGTAACTATATGTTATGTATACATGTTGGGTAGACAGTAAATCCTCACTTGCTTTCAATAGGTTCTTAAACTTTCATAAACTTTATGTAAAAGGACTGGGAATGAAAGTACTTTTTTTTTTTTTAAACATGAGGACAAGGTACTGTGATGATGGTTCACTGGTGTTACGGTGGTGGGTGAACTACACCTGAGGAAAGTAACCAATTACTGTACAAAAATTAACAATGCTGTAAGAAAATAAATTTAGAAAAAGAAAAGAAGCGTAATAAAGTCTATTCTTCTGGGAGAAAAGATAAAACCTGTAAACAATTCTTATCAGTCAGTCACTTAGATAATAATACATTGAGCTTAAATAACCATGCATAAATAATATTAACTAGGACTTCCCCATTTTTCTCCAACAAAATAATAAAGATCTAGATAGGAAACTTTTTATATGTGTTTCTGATCTCACACAAATATATACATAGTTTTGAGATGGAAATAAGTCTCAGAAGTGTCACATTTCTAATGTATGGCAGATCTATGACTTGAATTAACCTGTGATAGGCTCTAAAGTCTAAAGTCCCTGTCTGCTACACCAGCACATCTCTGAATAAATATTCACATCATAGCTTCCTGTAATTAAGTGTTAACTATGGCCAGTTATCTTCTATTTATGATTGCTAATCACTATAATATTTCTATAAATTTGTCATGGCTAATTTTATGAGTTAACTTGATTGGGCCAAGGGGCACCCACAGAACTGGTAAATATTATTTCTAAGTGTGTCGACAGGGTGTTTCTAGAAGAGATCAGCCTTGAATTGATAGACTGAGCAAAGAATACCAGTCTTACCACTGTGGGTGGGCATCATCCAAACCTTGAGGGTGTGGAAAGAACAACAAAAGGCTAACTTTGATGCTTGCTTGAGCCTGGAGATGCATCTTACTTGCCCTCTGACATTGGTTTACCTGGTGCCTGGAACTTTTAACTGAGATCCAAACATATACTATCTATCTTTCCTCCCCATGTTCCCAAATCTTAGGTTTTGGACTGGAACTTCACCTTATTCCATTGTCTCTCCTCACTCTTAGCACTTTAGATTTGGGAAAGAACTCTGCCCCTGGTTTTCTTTGGTGTTCCAGTTTGCAGAAGGCCGATTGTGGAACTTCTCATTCTTCTCAGTGTGAGTCAATCTTTCAAAATTAGTCTCTTGATACATCTTTCCCTACAGCCCCATGGACTCAATTTTCTGGAAACTAAGCAGAGATGGACAGACTTATTCTCATTTTATATTCAAGAAAACTGGTATTAAAAGTGTTTAAGTAACATGCAATATTTTATAGCTATGAAAACAGAACTAAAATAAGTTTGGTTATTCCATTACTTCTCAGAAAATGTGAGCTGAGAACTTAAGATTTGAAGAGTTTTCTCTTAAGTTTTCAAAGAAATTAAAAATGATTGCATCTTTACAAAGTAGAGTATAATTATATATTTTTCCTTTAAACTGATCTACAATGAAAACCGTGTCTGTGAAATAATTTGAAAGTCCTATTATTCTTTTGAAAGCAGGTTTCTATTAACCTTGTCAGAATGAATTAAAAACAAAGACTAACTCAGGAAGTGGAAGCTCATTAACACTTGCCTTAGGAAGTCTTGAGTAGTCACAGAAAGACCAGGCTCTACAACACTTCAGCTATTATTCACACTCTGCAACATCCTGCCAAGAATGAGCTAGTTCAAGGGTCATCAAGAGAGGAATACTCATCATTGGAGAGACTTTTAAATAAAAAAGTTTCACCTTCTAAGTGGTGACACAATTGATAATCAATAGAGACCGGGAGTTAGAGCATAATCACAAAAGGAACCAGTTAATATGATGATTACCTTTTTATCTCTAAGATAACAATAGAATAGAAGAAAGGAACCTAGATCTACATCAGCAATTTCAATTAGGGAAGTGTTAACCATTGGGAAAAAGATCTCTACACATAATTTTAAAAAAAATTTTTTCAGAAAAAATTTGACCTGCTTTAGTGTTTTTTTTTTTTTTCCACATCATTATTTACCCTTAATTGTTGAATAATGATCTGAATGTCAAGGCTCTAAGGTTATTGGTTTGACCCGGTTGAATGAGTCTTTGATTGTATATAAAAATAATTTCTTCATTGGTGATTTTTTTGAATGACTTTAAAAAACCATCATATACTATATATAATGGAGACAGCTAAGTCTTTATAAAATTCTCTCTTAATATTTTTCTGTATAGGGCAGACATTGAAAAGACTGTATGTACCCATCATTCCAGCTAAATAATCAGCAAATTTAAAATTGCAAATAAGGGGCAACCAGGTGACTAGGAGGCAGCATAAGAAAGACAAGCAGAAAGAGGGAACACAAGGGCCTATGGTGATAGAGTATGGGGTGTTTCTGATGGTGGGAGCATTGTGGTAATGATGCCTGAAGTGAAGTATCCTACATGCCTATAAAGGAAACTATACACAATAGAACAATGATGGTTGGTAAAGGAAACTATGCATAATAGAACAATGATAGTTGGTAAAAGTACTGCTACTCTTAGTAGCTCTAGAAGGCCATTTCTAGAGTTATAAAATGAAAGATTTCATTTAAGATTATGAATTCATATTGATTTTTCCAGTTTTAAACATAATGATGACCTCTTATTTATTACAAGGTTTTTATCTTCTAGTAAGGCTTTCTTTCTATAATGACAATCTCTGACAATATGTGTCATCTATATAAGTTGATAAAGCAATCAAAGAAATGCAAAATAAAAGAACAATAAAAACTGATGCCTACATTTAGTATTTAAGTTGATGTTAAAGAGGAGACAGATGAAATCATGGAAATGTTATTGTGGACAAAATGAAAGAAGGATTGAGTTGTGAGGAAAAGATTGGAATATAACGGATATTAGAGTTGAATAGTGTCACAGACAAGAGGTACTTAGGATACTCACCCATATGTAAAGACAGAAGAGAAGTAGGCTTAAGACAGGACATGATGTGAAGTTCTGGAAAGGTGGTGAAAACCTAAAAAAATGTGGATAAGTGATATCTAGAGAAAAGTAAAAAAGTAATTGGCTTTCTAGAATATGATAAACAAAGTTTCCATATAGAATCATAGATATAGAGGTAGAGAAATATGAAACAAAGAACCTGATAAAATTTTATTATAGCATCATTTGGGGGAAAATGGCAAATAAATTGTTTGCTAAATTTTAAAATAACAAGTGAAAAATTTGTTGCTCAGGGCGGGGGACTTTTTCAACATAGAACTGAGGTATTTTTACAAATGGTCAAGTGTTTGTGAATTTGATATTTTCCTCAGAAGTAATTTTGGAGTCTAAACACTCATAGAAAAAATAAAAATTGGAACAGATCTAGTACTGGAATTAGCACATGTACTGCCAAGCCTAAATGATTATAAATGTTAGCTCTTTTTGCAACTGACTGATTATGTGAAGCCGAAATGCAATAAATGGAACTTTGATTACCTTAATGTATTAATAATAACTTCACTGTGTCAACTGATTTTTAATCAGATTCTTCCACAGTTTAAGGTATTAAGAGATAAGCCAGGCACATCACACATGGAGTGATTCAGATCCCTGAAGGACCAGTGTAGTAAATGTTTGTGATTGTGCTAATTACACTGGAATTGCATTAGGTTCAGATATTAATTTTAATGGACACAGAGGCTAATTCCCAAAGGAAAATTTGAGTTTTCTTTCAGCTCTCTGATACCAGGGAAAAGTTGAATACTTCACTGCCATTAATTCACATTCTATACTTGTTTAATGGAATTGGTTAGTTATTGGAGGAATTTGACTCTGATTGTTAGCTGCTACTGATACAACTAAAACAAATGATAAAATAACGCATGCACATTTCAGGAGAAAAACTGTATATCCCTTACTTGCTTTTCTTGGAAATATTTTGTGGCACATAGTAGGTGCTTCTTATTATTGGTATTCCTAAGAAATATCTCTCATGCCATTTTTTTGCTACTTTTGATTAACACAATTGCTTTGTAGTTTCCATTATTTCTCATTTTCAGTTTCTCATTTGTTTACTGTGTGGCTTATAAATAATCCAGATGCAATTAAGGTGTACAGGTTTCTGGCAATGACATTTTATATTAATTTGAACATTCTGTGATAGTTAAATTAACAACAGTATTTTCCTATGCAAGAAAAAAAAAGTATGACCTCTTAGTGGAACTTTTCTCTGATGTTGTCATATATTATGGGAAGCTAAGACAGAGAAAATAATTAATTTCCTATCTTTATCTTTCACAAAACAATTCTGCCTCAGCCAAATTAGCAATTTTTAAGTAACTTTCAAGTCCTATAATTTAAGTGCAGTAATCTTGCTCATGCTTGCTTTTCAAAATGACTCATGCTAAGAAAAATGATCCCGAAATGCATGTCACCTTGAGGAGCAGTGTGGTAACCTTGTTTATCTATTTCCTACTGAATTTCTTGGATGCAGGAATGAACTTGAATACTTATATGAGAAAAACAATTAAGTACATTCAACAGCTTTCCACAGTCTAACTTCTGCATATTTGAATAAAGTGACTGCTTTGTTCTTATAGTATTAACAAGCCAAATAGCATTTAGATGGAAAAAAATGTCCTGGTTAACTATTTCTCACTTACCTAGTATTTACAATGTATCTAATAGATAGTTCTAATAATTTCTATAGGATTTTGTTTTTAAATGGACTTTTGGATATAGACAAATATAAAATCTGGTTAACATATTCAAAACTGAAATGCTTATCTTTAGCTAGTGTTATCCTTGGGGCTTTCATCCCACCTAAAGGCAACTCCATTTTCCCAATTTCAAAAACACTAAAGTCATCTTCAGTTTTTTTACTGGTCTTTCACAGCAGTCATTCAAAAATATCAGACAGTTCTTTCACTTTAACATGGAATTATCTAATAAAGACTGTCTCAAAACCTCCTTGCTGTCATCCTCACTGAGCAATTGTTTTGCAACCATCTAAATCTGGGTAGGTTCATCATCAGTTCTAACAGCTAAAGAATGTCAGAGCTCTTGGAATTATCCTCATAGAACTTTTAATAAGGAACATGGGAAAAACAGGCAGCAAAGAAACAGCCACTTGAACCCCCTCTCTCAAGCTCCTTCAAATTCCCCCACTCTCTCTTACGCCTTCATTCTCTCCTTTCCCCACTCTTCTCTTCATGCTGTCTTCTCCCTTCCCCCAGACTGATGCTACCCTCCTCCTCCCCACCCTAGGCTCAGGTATTGCCATTCACAGATGTGCACACCACTGGGATTAGGCACACCATCATGAGGGTGCAATACCACAGGTGCTGGTCATAGACACTAATGGTGGAAAAAGCCTGCCAACTCATTTACCCAATAGCCACTTACTCTCTCATCTGGATTACTGCCCATAGCTTCTTCACTGTCTCTCTGCCTTAATCATTCTTCTACTTTCTCCTTAAACCTATTTATTGTCAGAGGATCCTCCAATAATGCAAGTTACTTAATGTCACTCAACTGCTAACAACCCTCCCCGTACAACTCAAAATCAATTCAAAATTCTTTAATTGGTCCATAAGACCTGGCCTTGAACCACTTTGGTCTAGAAGTAATCTGCAGCACAGTGTTCAATATTCATGAAGTCTAATGCATCTATTTTTCTTTTGTTGCTTGTGTTTTTCTGTAGAATCTAAGAGATCACAGGCTAATGCAAAGCTGAAAATTTATACTCCTATGTTTCCTTTTAAGTTGAGTACTTATATAATACTTATATATATTAAGTTGAGTAGTTATATCTTTCATCCTCCAAGTAAATAAGTTTTCTATAGCAAGGGAATTTGCATAGAGTGGAAAGGTACTTCATTCCTTTGCATTTTGTTGTTATATGTTTTCATTTGTCAAAAGTCATAACATAGTTTGATCTATAACTATAACATAAAATATAATGGAGAAATTTGTAACTTACAGTGGAGTCATTAGAGAAATTGGTATCTAGAAGGGATGATCTGTGAGCTGAGTTTTGAAAGGGGGTGAAAGTTTTCAGGTGAAAACAGTTGGGGTAAACTACAGGGAGCTGGAGGGAAATTTACTGATCAGTAAAAGCATAGAGTGTGAACATATGATTATTTTATGAACTGAAGTTTAGAAGAAAATCTAACAGTTTGAAGAACCCAGAGTACAATGGTCATGAGAAATATAAACCAGCTGATAGTAGGCATTGATAACTACTCTCTATTCCTGATCCTGATGATAACCTACTCCAGGACGCTTACAGAGAGTGGATTAAAGGTGTAGATTGCATTCCTTTTACATTTAATTGTAAAATTGAAAATTCACCCCCTTTTCAATACACAGAAGAAATAATTAACCATTAAATGGGCAGTTTATTATGCATATTATTAACATAAGGCTGTTCCCACATCATGTTTAAAGAGATGGATCCTCTTTCTGTGTTTTCAAAGTTTCTTGACTATTATCCATTCTTATATGCTTGTATAACTACTGTCACATGTCAAGTTATACTGTCATTTGTTAATAGTCACTTTGGAACTTTGTGATGTGTATAAACTGTGTCAACTACCTAATAAATAAAATGGAAATGTCTTTAGAGATTTCACAACTGTCAAATATTGAAGCTCTTTTGGGAGATGTTTAGCTTGCTGGTATTTAATCTTCTCATTCCAAATGTCATATTTCTTAGGCATTAATGCTGCTTAAATATATAAAATTTGAAAACCTCCTTTAAAACCACCAAAGAATGGAATTTGTATATTAAAACTAAGTTTTCAGCATATGCATATTCTGGACAAGTGCATTTGCTAAATTTTTATTATTCATTCTAGATACATATCACAATTTTGTCTAAGCTTCGATATAAATGTGTGAGGTAAGATAAAAGAACTCCCTCACAAACACATTTCTGGGTAGGTTTGAGGAAGTGTGTTAGAAATAATGAGCTTGATTTACGAATAAAATATGACTTAAGGGAAAAATGAGAAAAGCAACTCTATTGAAAATAATCTCTGTTCTCATTTCTGATTTTGAAGAATGTGGTTTGGTGGGGGTAACATCCAGATGTTAGTTATTAGTGAACATCTGTTAGTCATCTTTTAGCTCTAAAGTAAAAGTGAGGTCACCTCCTTCTTGTCTGTGAAGTCTCCCCATTCTCCTTCTTGACACAGGTATCTTAGCACAGGATGCATATGCTACCTTACCCCATTTTACTTAAAAATCTGGTCATGTAAATTCTCCATGTGTATATCATTACATCTTGATCTTTTCTCTAAACATTTGTAAAGAGCATTTCTGAAAAAAAAAAGTTCTTCAGAATTAGTGGGAAAATGTTTTGTCAGAAAAGTAAAAAATCATTATTAGCACATCTTCTCTGAAATAAATGTGGTCTTAAAAGAAGACCATCAAAGAGGAGAAAAAATGACCTAAGTGTTACAAACTGTATGTGGTAATGCTAATTCTCATTCTTGATGTTATGTGGAAGTGGCCCTTTTTTGAGATAATTAAGTCTTGGTGACATCATAAGATTGGATCCTCTGATGGAACTGGTCTTGTTGGAAGACTGAAAAAGGTTAAACAAGTCTTTAAAGAGGTGAGGTAGCAGCCTGTAAAAATAATAATAGCAAACTGACAGACATTTATTGTTGGAATCTATTCATAAACCACTTATCAGATGATGTCAGAAAAATAACTCTGAACTCTTTCATAGAATGCCAAAAAAGGGAAGAAATGTATTAAAAGTCAAATCTAAAACAAATACAACCTAATACTTCACAAGAGAGCATCTGAGATGTGATCCTAGTAAATTGTTAGTAAGAGATAGAGTAAGTGGATGCTAAATGAGATCTGTTCATTTTAATCACAGATATGATGTTGTCTGTGGTTTTTGACTAAGCATGAATATTAAGAGATTGAGTGTTAATAGTTAAGCATAATGCAACCTTAGAATAATTGTAATGTGATAGGTTTTCAGTGTGTTGAAAGCAGTGGCCATTTGAAGTGAGACAAAACATCCTTTTTCTCATTAAGATCTTGTTGGCCTGTATTCATAGTGCAGTACAAAACAGGCAGCTTGAATCAATTTGACTGATTATTGTTGTTGCAAAGTAAGGATATAATTTTATAGCTACTTCCATCCCCAATTTATAATCAAAGGAAAGGTTCACTTTAAAGATTATGGGACAACAGCTTTGTTCTATGATTAAAATTGTAGATTTACAAGTATCTAGATATTAAAGAAGTTGTTTATATTCAAATATAGATTTTCTGAACCAAATTAACATTGGTGCAAACAAGGGATGATTAGTCTAACACAGATCTTTTTAATATTTCATTAATGGGATAATTATCTGATTGTAGGAAACAATAAAAATATTGCTTTTTCCTGGAGACCTAGAGTTTTTGAGGGCTGTTCCTTTTTATGATAATTTAATATTAGTAGACTATGTGCTAACAGTTAAATGATCTTTACATATTAATGAAACATACATAATTTAATTAAAATAGTATATATGGCTATTTTGTAAAACTTGTTTTTAGAGAGATTTTTTAAAAATATTGATTCTATATTTGTGGACAAATAGAAGAGGGTGCATCTGCATCTTTATTTCCAGGAATTGAATCATATGAATGCTTATAATTTAATCACTATAATCTTTGTTTATAATTTCCACCTAGAAAGAAAAATATATAAATTCCAGACTCCTAAGCTTTTGAGCATAAGAAAAGGAGCGTAAGTGGAGTATAATTCAATGATTTTGAACCTTTATTTCTTAGGACTTCTGAACCAATTAGAGAGTTGGACAGGTTTGTGGCCTATTACTTCCCTTTCCAGATTACAAATAGCTTGGATAGTTAATAACTTGTTGTATTTTACAATTTCCAACTGTTTTCTATTGTGATTTTTCCTTACAATAATAGGACATCACATATACAATCAGAACTTTTGATTCATCTTACTATTTTCTGCATTTTACATTTTATCTTTTAAATCCTGATTTTCTTTTATCAAGGTAACAGATTTATGATACTGTATATAATTCAGGAGTACAGGATCACATCTCTTTGGATATTTGTTACCACACCACACCCACCATTAAAGCACTCATAGTCCTTTGTGTTCCTTTCCCATTTTCTCCTCCCAGTCTTGCTGTTATTGGTCTGATCTGACCTTTTGTTTTATTTCTCTATATTCCATATATATGTAACATTATCCAAGTATTTACTTTTCTTTCTAACTATTCCCTTACAATTATCCCTTCCAGGTGCATCCATGTTACTGCAAATGCAAGAGTTCAACTATATTTTTTGAGTAGTTTCCTTTGTATATATATATAGTACATTTGCTACCTACACATCTTAAATTCAATCAGCTTTTAGTCAAATGTTGCAAGCTTGTTCTCCCCACCTCTGCAAATGATACTTTACTTTTTTTCTTAGAGTATTTATACTCTTACAGATACTATCATATATGAAACATCTCTATCACCTATCTATTTCTGTCTATGAATCTCTCTATCTAATATCATCTCTCTATCATCTTTTATAATACCAAATTAGTCATTCATTTTTGTAAAGTCATCCTCACCATCTAAGGACTTTCCACTTTTTTTCATCTCTTTTACATCCTGCATCAAGTTGATTACAACATCTTTACATTTGTAGACATGCAATATAACCATATTGTCCTAGTCCCACATCCATGTTTTATTTTTTTCCCTAAATCCTCCATTTTGTCCATCTTTAATCCCCACATTCTTGTTTAAAATTTTAGAAACTCATTCTTTCTAAAATAAAAAACTTTATAATGTGACTCCTGTTCCTATTTCTTTTAGCAGATTAAGAAAAAAATGTCTCATAACACAGCATAAAGTTTCCATAACTTCCCTACTTATGTTACATTTGGGAAGCAGAATAGTGAGTCTCAGTAGTTTTCCTTTTCTCAATTCAGTGATTAATTTCTAATACTTAAGTCTTCTGCCTATGAAGTAACTTTTAGGGTTCAGTCTACAGTATGGAGGACTCTGTCACTTATTTAATCATATTTTCGAAGAAGTACATCTCCTACTTGGTTGCTCAGGCAGTAGGAAGTAGTAATGAAACATATTTGTCATAGTTTTAGTTTTCATTTCAAATCCTCAACTAGCTCTTTAGACCAATGGCCTAAAGTATAATGACTCAATTTTCAAAAGCTTTTATACTAATTTAAAGTAATTGGAATTGAAGTGTTTCACAATTTCTAAATGAAAAAGAATGGTTAGATCACTTCATATAAAATAGTTTTTAATTATCACTTGGAAAAATCTAGCAAATAGTTTTTCATAATCAAAGCTCTCTTACAATTATATATGTATTTTCATTTATCTCTGTTAGCTTGTTTTGCTTAGAGTTATTTGAAATACGGCAATGATTCATTTGAATAACAATCATTAGCATTTAAAACAAAGTCTAACTTATCCAGAGAAGATATACAGATAGCCAATAGGCACAAAAAGTACCCAATTTCACTTGTTAGAAAAATACTTATTAGAAAAATATTTCACTTATTAGAAAAAAATTTTTTTAAAACCACAATAAGATATTATTTCATATTGATAATAATGGCCTATATCAAAAAAACTTGGAGCTGCAAGTGATGGTGAGGGTGTGGAGAAATTGGAATGCTTATATAATGTTGATGGGAATATAAATTGCTACAGCCTCTGGAACCAGCTACAGAAATTTTACAGACAACTAAAATGGAAATACCATATGATCCACCAATTCTTCTCCTAGGTATTAATCTGAAGATTATGAAACCATTAATTGGAAGAGATATATGTACCCCTATGTCCATGGTTGTATTGCTCACAGTGGCCCAAGTCATGGACATAACCTAAATGCCAATGAATTAATGACTGGGTAAAGAATATGTGGTGTACATACTCAGTGGGAAATTACTAAGTCACTTTATACAGACAGGGGAGGGAAGGAACCCTGGGAACTATGGTGATGGAAAACAGATGCAATGGTAAGTGGAGAAGTATGGGAACTACACTTGGAGAGAGTAATCAAATATTGCACAAAAATGAGCAATTCTGTAAGAAAATAAACTTAAAAAAGGAGAAAAGATGGGATTTTGCTTTTTTGTGAGAACATGTATGGAAAAATGCTAAGTGAAATAAGTGAAAGATAATTACTGGGAAACCTTTCACATGTAGAATATAAAAAACAATTGGAAATAGAGTGAACTAATAAAAGTAAATTCTTAGATTCTGAAAAATATTGTAGCTACCAGAGATGAAGAGGAAGCATGGTGGGAAAAAGGGTAAAGGGGACTTGTCAATCATTTGAATGGCATTTTAACTCTAATGATCCAGGTGGTGAGACATCTATACTTAATAAGAGGTGAAGGAGTGCTCTGGATATATAAAAGAATATTTATATTTATGTTTTAGATAAATATAAAAGAATGATCAATAAAATAATTATATAACAAAGTAATGAATGTTAAGTGGCATGAAATAAAAATGATAAAAGTGCATGAAATTAAATAATAAAATTACTGGTAAGCATGGCAATTTTCTGTAGCATCAGTTTTAATAAAATAAAACATAATAAAATATTTAATAAAATAAAACAGTGCTGTTTATGTATAATATAAATAAAATTAAAAATTAAAAATTGTAAAAATATCAAGTTGATAAACATCATGTTTAGTAATTCACTGTAATAGGACATCAACATTCATTCCAAAGGTTCACAGAAATTTCTTGGTGACATTAAGCAATTCAAACCACACACTAATCTGGGGGCATATACTGGTTTATCTGACATTAAACTTATATCAAATGGAAACATTTAAGAAAGACTGTTTTCTATAAGAAGTTCTTTCAGTCTTTGCTTAGGAATGTTGTTCAATTGCCTTTTATAAACTTGATGAAAGAATATAATAAAAATGGATAATTTTGTAATATTTTATTCTAATTTCAGATTAAGTCATGAATTTAGAGAGAGAGAGATCACATTAATTTGTCTCTTTCTATAAAAGATTAGGTGACAAAGTACTGTTCAGGAGAAAGGAAAATTGAATTTCTGGCCAACAAATCTCCACTATATCGCTTCCAATAAGTAAGACATAAATTGAAATGTATTTGCTCTAACCTAACCTACTTAATGTATAAATTTTCCTTACAACTTCTTTAAAATTTAATTTTATAGACTTTACAGGTCTAATTTTGGTGATGGAGACTCTTAGTTGAAATAAAATTATCTATTTCTAATTGATAGAAAATTATTTTTGAAGTAAATCACATATTCTTATATGGTTTCCCATGTGCTCTTTAGCTCTAATTTAACCCATTTTTTTCTCTTCAGAAGCTGAGACATATCTTTATTGTGTGTCACAGTCACAACTTTTAAAATTGTTAGAATGTCTAGGTTTTCTCTTATCTAGATAGTGCTAGTCATCAGTCATTTTTTAAAAATTGAGATTACATTGCTTTACAATACTGTATGTGAGTTAGGGGAATGCCACTTTTATATTTAAAGTTTTTTGAATCTTTTTAATGATCCAATTTGTTCTCCTTCTTATGTGCTTTAGATTACCAAATATAATCTTAAATTTTAGGATCAATGATTCTTAGTGTATGGTTTTATCAGTGTAAAGATTAGATAGGATTTTTCTTCTTTGATGCCATATGCAAAGGAAAAAAAAAGACTAAATTCTTGTTTCCAGTACAGAAGTATTACACTCACATTGTCCTGTATATTCATTTTTTACTTATTTTAATGGACTTTGCTTCATCTATGATTCTTAAAATGCTTCATTTATAAAGTGGCTTAATATAATTTAGGTTGCTATAGTAGAGTGTTACTTTACTCAGTTTCAAATAAAGTGCTGGGGAAAAATGGAATCTCTAGTAATTTTAAATTGCTTTACCTTGAACTTGGCATTTAAAAATAACTGCCACATTTTCAATTAAAAAATTTACTCTGTATGAGACTGAATTTCTGGTCTGTTAAAATAAAAAGGAGAAAAATGTACTAGCTGTAATTATAAACAGATTTGAAGTAATAAAAATTGCCCAGGTTTTTAGTATTTCTAGTTTAGTTCATCAGACTCTGAAATACTTTAAAAGACTTCCATTAACTAATTTCATTTTGACTAGAAGTCATTGGTGGTTTAGCATTCAAAAGATTCAAACAGAAATATAAAGTCAGTCATGTTTTAGAGGGACTTCAGCACTGAGTTAAATGAGATACAGAAACTATTAACACATAGAAAGTCAGTTTCAAAAACAGCTATTATGTACTGAGGTGGGTCCATATCTCAACACAAAATAATCAGTAAAATAAAGGATAGTTGGAGAAAGTCATCACTTTTAATTCACCAAAGAAAACTAAAAAAAAAAAAAAATCTATTTGGATCTACTTTCAGAAGTCTCAGAATTTCCTTTAGGCTTGTGATTTTCTGGAAATTCGGCTTATAGAATTATGTTTCCCTTTAAAATATCCATACCTTCACTAGGAAAGGACCAGAACACCAATCTAATTCATAAGCTTTAGTAAGGAACCTCAAGTTGTAAATATCAAACCAGTTACTGAATGCTTATTTTCCTTTCTTTTAAAATCTTTATTTCACAGGAAAAAAACTGATTATGAATATTTCCCATACTTTAATTTCCTCCATATAGGTTACATGGTTTTTTCATGTGTCAAAATGATCTCTTTATATTTGGATTTCCTTTAAAGAGTTTTGATAGTACCATTCATGAATTACCTACTGCCGGTTCTTACATTTCTGAAACTTAATGTGTATGTAGAGGTAGAAATAGGTGCCTAAAGTTGAAATGAAAGAACACAAAGTTCTAGAAATAAATGCTTGAATTGCAAATAAACTGTTCCTTTAATCAAACATGTATTAAATGCCAAAACGGTCTGGTACTCAGTGGGTTATTACATCAGAGTATCAATGATGATTTCAATGGGAGGAAGTGTGAATGACTTAGTTTGACTTAAAATTACATTTTATTTTTGAATGTTTTAATATTATACTTAAAAAAAGACACTACTCTTTTGTTTTGGGTATTTTTTAATGTGCCTGAAGTGACCAAAACAAATTACAAATTTGTAGTTTAGATGTACAATTTCATGTCAATTTAACGGATTCTATATATATATTTTTTAATGTAGAAAACCTATTGGAAATAACATTCAAATTGAAGACTTAAATTTTACTGGTTTTTACATCTTGAAATAACATAGAGGATTACACTAAATTTCCTTGCTATGAAACATAAACATAGATCAAATGTAGATATTTATAAAATACCTTTCCTTCTCTGTGGTTATGCTGCTTACTTGAAGTTATTTTTCAGTAATTAGAAAAAATCATAGAACCTTTATTATAATTATACAGATAACTGGAAAAATTTGGTAGCAAACATGAGGGAGAAAAAGTAACTAAATCTTCATAAGAAAATGAATTTGTCATTACTTACTTAAAGGTAAAGCTGACAGTTCATGGGTGACATGGTGGTGTAAGAACCTTGGGATATACAATGATGTTATATATATATGTATGTATACATATATATATATACAAACAACAGAAAATAAATAAAAATAAATAATTATTTTTATTATAAATCAAGATTTGAAATAACTGTCAGATTTGAACATACACTTTTTATTGATTTTTATTTTTTTATTATTTTCATTTATTGATTTTTTATTTTTAAATTGAAAGAAGAAAATTTATTTAAAGCAAATTTAAGTTAGACAAAGAGACAGAAAATAGGAAAAACACCCTGACTGAAAAACCCAAGGTGGGGAAGACAGATTACCTGAATATAAACTCTTTTGAGGGCCATGTTACATTGTTATAAGTGAAGGCAATTTATGCAAGATCAAATATTTTATATAAAGAAAGCATCGTCAAAGAATAATTAATCTTTAGTGTCAATATAAATATTGATTTAGTCTTTTCTTCCTCTGCTTTGTTCAAAAAAGTTTATAAATATAATGATCAAATATGCCAAAAGTAAATTGCTTTAAAAATTAATTAAGGCATAGAAAAAGTAGGATAAGTAATATATTATTATGGTATGAATATATGCAAATGCGCATCTGCATACGCACATATACATCCTTCAACATGGTTGTATTGGTTGAAAATTAAACTACACAGATATTTGCTATCTTTGATCAAGTATATTTTTATCCTTTTATCAGCTTATATTTTACAATGATTTTAATTTATTATGATTACTATAAAATGTTTATTAAACAAAATTTGAACCATGTTTGTTTTATGTTGAAAAAAAGTCAAAGTCATAAATATCTTCCAAAGAACTATAATGATAGAGGAAAATTTTCTGGAGTGGAAAAAATGCTGAAATAGCATAAGTTTATTATAGGATAAGTATGCCAGAACTAAATTAAAATATGATATACCGAAGTACTAGTTTTTCCAGTTACAAAAAAAAAATGTTAGTGTGTCTGTCAGTTTTACTCACTGTGTATAAAGATGTCCATAAAAAAGGAAATAAGAGAAAATAATTAAGTAGTTAGTATTTGATATCTTTATATTTGTACAATATTTGTGTCTTTATATTTGTACAATATTTGTATCTTTTTCTATTTTATTTCACCATTTGTATTTCCAAGCTTAGAAAGTCTGTCTTCCATTTGGTTTATTCTGCTTCTTTCTCCAGAAATTTTCTTTTCCTATATTATGCTACACATTAAGCTCTTCTATTTTTCTAACCTAAGAAGATATGTACCCAAGAGGATGAGTCCTTCAGACGTAGGGAACACTTCATGTTGTGAATTCTTTTATGAATATCATGCAATCTTAAGTGAAGTGTAGATCAATCACTGTTCTCATGTTTGTGGGTCATATTGGAAGAGCAACCAGATCACTCCATATATAAAAAAAAAATCACCTTTGTTGTTAGGACCTTATATTACCGACCAATAGCAGAAGCAGGAAAAACAACCAATCTGTTCTGTGTTTGAGTACTGAATGAAAGGTCAATTGAAGAGTTGATGACTTAAAAGCAGTTGAGTCTCTATCCAATTTTGAAAAAACAGTTGGGGGTTTCTAGTTCCTAGTTTTAGGGAATACTCTAGAAATGGAAAATTATGGGAGTGTATAATAAAGTGAAAATTTTGTGTGTTCAATGTTAGACACAGTGAACACAAGAGTGATATGAGAAACACATGTTTAAGAGTTTAACGATTTTACCCACGGAGAATGATTTGTGTTTTTGGATATCTCTTTGGTTGACATCAGTGGATTAATAAGCAGTTATATTTGCAAACATAATACAAGAAGCAGTGCACATTATCAGTTTATACACCTTGCTCTACTTGTTTATACTACTTGTTTATACTAGTTACTACTGTAAGCTCAGTGAAGTACTAGCAATTTGTCCAATTACATGTCTTATGGAAACTTATATGATAATAAGACATGGTCTGATAACAGTACTGAAAAGTCAAGTTTCTAAGAGATCTCACAAAGACCCCATAGAGAACTCTAAATTTTAACAAAAACAAATAATATCAAAGAAAAAACAAAAGCAAACAATATTACTGAATTTTCAGGTGTGATTCTCAGGACCCTTTCTCAATCACATAGGATGATTCTGTGTTCAGAGTGTTAAATACAAAGGCAGGTGTAGGATATCTTAGAGGAAGCACAGAGCTTAAACTTGACTGAGGACTTGCTATCCAAAGATAATCTCTTAACTTTGAGAGCTGTTTTGCCAGTACTTGGCTTCCTCAAGAAATGCACCTCTCTAACATAGGATCCTTATTTCTCCACATTAGCTTTCCTCCCTGAGCAGCCTCTAAGCCTTTACTGGGAATACTTGCTATGCAATACTGAAATCTGAATGGACTCATGAAGTATATCTCAGAAATACTTGATATTCCTGAGGTCCTTGGCTACTTGCTATGTGATTCTTTCTTTGGAACTGTCTGTTAGCACTCACACTCATTTGGAGTCTTTGAGGAATGTACCCTCCATCACTACCCACTTTTACTTTTCTGCCAAAGTACAGTCACTGGCTGTAGGATGAGGTATCAGGATTGTCCATACCCTTAGCCATTGGTCCAATGAGCAGTGCCTGTGGTATTTCACCTTCTCCATGATTTTGTGCATGCTTGGCCCATGGATGTGTGAATGCATGTCAGCACACCTGGACTAAGAGGGGGTGGGGATAAAATGGCAAGGTCACCTGGTGACAGAGAGAACACCAAAGAAGAATGCCAAAGAGGGTAATCAAAGAAAGACCATGAAGATTGGGGGGGGGGCTGCGAAGCTTGGTTTGCTGCTTGCCTCCTATGCCCCCTGCCCTGCCTTGCCTACTTAACTAGCCTAAATAGCCTAAATAGCTAAATACCTAAATAGCCTGCTTAGAGAGAGCTCCAGGGAAAAAATCAGGGATGACTCTCAAGAAGAGACTCAAGTGGCTGTTTCTTTGCTGGCTGTTTCCCCCTCTTTCCTATTGAAAATCCTGTGATGATCATGCCAAAGGTTCCAATATCCTTTAGCTGCTAGATGTGATGATGAAGCTGCCCAGATTGGAATGAAGGCAAAACACTGGCCAATTACAGGGCAGTACTCTAGTTCTTGGATAAGTGAGGAAACGTTATTTCTGAATACCATGCCTTGTATAAACTGTCATTTCCTGATCATTATTACCTGTGTCATTGACTTAAAAATGTCTGGGATATTTGTTGCCTCCTATTTGCTTTCAAGGGGAGTGAAACTACATTCTCGAAGTGTCATCCAACTTCACTTATTTGTTTTAATTTTATCTTCGTAGTTATTCTGTCTGATGTTTGGTAGCAGAGGAAAGGATGAAAACAAAAGCTATGTCACTGTTCTGCCAAAAAGACAACTGACATTTAGTATACATATTGTCTTAGAAAACCATATATTTCATCAGTGTTCAAACTTGCTTGATAAAATTATATCATTAAAAAGATTTTTAAATGCACAATTTTATTTGATTTTGTAAAGGATTTTTCATTTATAGAAACTGGACTCCTAGATTATACTTTTAATAAATGTCTGCTTTTGAAAACATGCTAGCTATTGCTTTTGCAGATATATCTTATTAAATGGAACTATAAGTCTGAATAAAAAACAAACATGCTTTTACAGAGTGGTGAAGATATACTGCAGTTTTGCTAAAGAGCTGGCATTATTCAACCAGATATTAAAAGCATAAGTGTATCTTTTAAAATATGTATTTTATCATACTAACTACTCCATTTTTTAAAGGAACATTATAGTTCAGCTTCACAAGTTTTTTTTAAATATGTGCAACAGTGAAAAATTGCACTTCAGCATGAAAAACAGAACAAAGAACAGTATCTTTTATCTCCTGTCAGAAAGCATTTTTGAAAACAAATCATCCAACCTTCTGCAACTTCAAAGAAATAATAGTTTCAGTAAGAAAAATCCAAAAGCATATAGTATAACCATTTATCATTACAGAAGTGACTTTGCATATAAAAGGAGCATATCAAACTCACTTACATATTACATCTTTTAACTGGGCAATTAAGCTCTGTCAAAAACATTCTATTGTACTTGGTATTTGAAAAATGTTGCATGTTAAAATGTATATTATGAATCCTAAACAGCCTTTTGGAAGTAGTTTTCCTATATTCTGAAAATAAAATTTAGATTAGCGACATTTTTGGTTTGTTTTTAAGTATCCCAAGATGTCAGACATATATAATTCTATAGAAAGCATCCCAACATGTTGGACACACTCAATTCTATAAACTGTAAACACTACTCCCTATAATCACAAGTTATACATTAGCCAGAGAGAACTGGTGTTTATGTTGATGTTGTTACTTTAATCACATACTGGTGATGAGGTCATATTGAGATGTATTAGGTTGGAAGAATAAATGCAGTTTGAAACTTTGCAAGAACACATTAGTCAGGAAATGCTTTTCTTCTATTTCAAATTAAAAAAAAACCATTTTGCCAAAGTCTAGGGAAATCAACTAAGAATTATATAATTGCTGTATTCCAAAGATCAGGGTTGTATCACTCTTAACAGATTAAAGAGTTTATGTCTGTACACCCTGTGCCTTAAAATCATAACCATCACCATGAGTTTTTCCACATAGCATATTTTTCAAGCACTTCCTTCAAGTAACAAAGAAAGTTTGGTATTATCAGGAAAGCTATTAAAGAAAAAGGGTTCTCTTCAGCTGTGAGTCACAGATATACTTCTTGCTGTTGTGGTGTTATGGCTTCTAGACAATCTCAGCAGATAAAATTAGGAAATATATGTAACTATACTAACTGTATATATGAATATACATAATATATATGCAATACACATAGTTCCTATGTATGTAACTATCTTATACATGTCTATCTACATTTCTGTATCTCCATGTATATATATCTTGTTGTGATTCATACTGATAACTCTGATCCCAGTTGGATACCAAAACATTTGTTTTAACCTTTTCCATTTTCTTATTTGCAATTTTTTTGAACAGGGAGAAAATCTGAGCTCATTATCAGTAATATATCTTCAGTGCTAGTGCATCCACAATGGAGATTATAACTGCAAACCCACTCCCCAGTAATAATATATCTGCTAATGGATTGCAGATTTATGATCCATTATTATTGTCCTCAACCTTACAGTCTCTAGTGAAGGTATTTTGGGGGTTACTTAAGGTTGATTCTTTTACTTCACCATAAGCAATATGATTATACTTTGTTCATTTGTTAACATTTTCATTCCATTTTACGTTTTCTCTATATTCTAGTTAGTTTTTATATTTGTCTTGGGGGTTATGGTTTTAGTAAGGTTTAAGAATCAGAGACACACAAAGGATATACTCAGAGAATAGACACACATTTCTACTGCTCTGATATCATCGAACACCTTTTTCAATTCCTATTCATGCCCTGAGGGTGACCAGAATCATTCATTTCTGATCTTTTTCCCTACAATTCTAACCTGACCACAAACAGAAACATCTATATTTTCCTTTACCCCTTCTTTCTTGCAGAGTTTTATACTATAGACACTATTCTGTTTGCCTTTAATTCTTAATAATATGTCCTGGAAATTATTCCATGTCAGTGTGCAAAAATAATGTCATCATTTTTGTATAGTCGTACTTTGTTGTGCTGATCTCAATAAGTTATTTAACCTTTCTCCTCTAAATGTATGAGCATTTAATTTGTTTCATTGATTTAAAATTGCAAACATTGATACAGGGAAGAACTTATACATATGTATTTTCACATTTTGGTAGGTACATCTTCAGGGTAGATTCCTAGAAGTAAAGTTATCAACTGAAATGTAAGTGCAGAGTATGTGTAGTTTTGTTATGGCCAGATTTCTTTCACAAAGAGCACATTGGAATTGCCACAAACAATATATAAGAGGGCCTGTGTCTTCACAATATATCATCATATTTTTAATTTGTTACCACTTTGGTAGATAGAAATGGTGTCTCTATTTGCAGTTTTAGGACTATGAGTGTGTGAATTTATTTTTGTACATTTGACAGTAATTTTTACACCTCTCTTGCAAGTTGTCTTTTGATATAATTTGGCATCTTTTTTCTTGGTTTTGAACACTGAACTTCAATTGTAGAGTTTTCCGTATACACTATGCTATTCTCTCTTGTGGTATATTATTATAGGTATTTTCTCAGACTTTTTAATGGTGATTTTCATCAAATTTAGAAAGAAGTCATTGAATTATAAACATTTAAGTAACTTCAGATTTTGTGACCTTGTCTGAAATCTTTCCTGCAAGCTATTATTAAAAGGACTTTTATTCTTAATCATTTCTAGAATTTGTAAGATTTCCTTTTTTTATTTTTTTGCATCAAGGTAATCTAAATTCACCTGGAATTTATTATTGTGTTGATATAAGATGTGGTGTCCATTTTATCTTTTCCCAAGTTGTCCTAGAATCATATATTTAAATGCTCATATTTACCTTGATAATTTAAGCTGTATCCTCATCATATGCAAAATTGACTTCTAAGTGGTAAATCTTTTCTGGTTGCTCTCAGTATATCTCCTAGCTGTTAAATTTCTGTGTGTTTGAATGTACACATCTTAGTACACTAAACTTTCATGCTAGAGTTCCACAGAACTAAGTTTGTGTTATTGATCCTTCAAGGTATTTCAAATATGACATCCTATCATCTGCAACTAGAAATTGTTTCAATTACTTGTTACATATTAATTTCTAATAGACTCCACTTTCTAATTACAATGATTTATACCTTCAGTAAAATATTGAATAATAATGGAAATACTAGGCACACTTGTCTTGCTTCTAAATGATTTTGCTTAAAATTCCCTTAGTGGTTTCCATCAGGTTTAGCCACAATATAATTACTTTCAGTGGGAAACCTATACACCCACTTTGGTTTTCTTTATTTAATGTATCTTTACTTCTCCTTCTTGTTCTAAAATGTGTTTAGGACAGTGATGTCCTTGTTTTCTATAGTTTGGTTACACACAACAGATAATGAGTCTTCTTTTCAGTCAGCAGCCTTTCTCCAGAGAAGATGTCAGCGGCCAGTCACAGATACTGGAAATTCATTTATATATTTTTCCCATAATTACAGTTCTTTGCAAATGCTGTCTACAGCATTCATCCTATCAGATTTTTTTTTAACTGTTACAAAAGAAAATAGTAGTTCCTTTCAGGAGTATGAGATTTAATGCAATTTATTAGAAGTAATATTTTACTATTAAATTGACTACTTACAGATTAGCTCTTATGATGTTCTTGTTTTTATTTTTTATTGGACTGAAGTATATAGAAGATAGGTTTTTCTGATGACCAAAAGGGTAGTTTGTTACTTAGATAAAGTTTTTCATGGGAGTAGGATGTGAAAATTGAAATGATTTGAGTCATTTCAATTCAATCATCTTAGTATCTGCTAATTTCAGCAGATCTTAGTCATTAAACATTTGATTTGGTTCTGACACCAGCATCCCCCAGCCCATGAGCATCTCCTGGCTTCAGTGCAGTTCAGTCTGGGCAGGGCCTGAACTTCCCTTTTGTAACTGGAACCAGGATTATAAATGGAACAGTCAAGTTTGAGCTTCAACGAATTAATCAAATTTGAGTTTGTGGACTAATAGGTTCAAGTTAAACGGACCAATCAGGGTTAAGGTCTCTACTATCAATCAGGAACTTTTGCTAATTATGAGGATTGAAAATAGAAGTACCCTGGCTGGTACTAAATAAACTATTGAGACTCTTAGGATTTGGAAGGTCCAATCAGGTTTGTAGTGTGTGGACCTCTTAAGAGAATGTAAGACAGGAGCCATTGATTCATTCAGGAGCCAGTTTCCGGACAAGATGTCAGTGGCCAGCCTTGGAAAAGGGAGGAATCACTCAGCAGTCAGCTGAACAGAAAAGCATTCAACAGATCTTTGTAGACTTTCAGACTACCAGACTTCCAGATCTCCATAGAAGTTCACAGATAACAGTTAACAATGCCTGTCTCTGGCCCTGCCACTGACATTGCCTGCAAGGAAAATGGCGTTTCAAAGAGCTGCTGGTTAATGGATCAGACTGATAGGTCACAAAGAGCTATTGCACTGGTGCTCTGACTTCCCCCTTGGTAATTGGTGCTGACTGGCTCTACTTCTCTGGGACTGGCATTCTGCTTGCCCACCTTTGGGAACTGCCCATTGCCTCCTGGTGCTGTTGAGGTTCTCAGCCTGGTCCAGCATCTGGTGCTTCAATCTGGTCTTCAGGTGGTTGTATGTGGGCTGCTGTGGTGTCACCTCAGTGGCCCCCAGCTGTGGACATCTCTATCTAGCTGCCAGGGTGATTTGGACCCTAATTCTCTACGAATTAATGTACAAATTTCCTATTTCTCTACGAATTTCTCTACGAATTTCCAGATAAAGGTGCTTGTATCAGAAACTACTGGACACTGTAGACACTTTGGGATGAGATAGCAGTCCACCTGTGGCCTTAGAAATTCTTTAATTTTCCAATATCCCTTTGTTAAAAGGTCTCACTGTTGTTGAACCCCAAACTTGAGTGATGTCTTGCAATTGAATGCACAGGTGAGAACCCAGAGACAGGTACTGGTCCCCCATTTCTGGCACTGTCCCTTGGTGCTATTTAAAAATATTCTTTAAGCACTATTATTTTAGTTTAGTGTGAGTGAAAACATAGTTCTAAATTCTTCACATTTGTTATCTTTTGGCAATGGTTTGAAAAAAATAATGCATTGTCCAATTAATTCTATGTAAAAAGGATAATTTGTGTTGACTTTTATTTTCGTTCATAAGCACTCCCTTTATTCTACTGGATTTATGCAGAAATGCACTTAATTTCTGAGTTCTCAGGGTTATCTTTCTAGCATTTTCTGTTGCATATGTCATATAACCACAGATTCGTGCAGCTTTCTTAATTGACAATACTGGAATAGAACCTAAATTGATTTTAAAAAAAGGAAAAAACTTTTACTAGAATGAACAGAATTTTAAGATAAAGTAATTTTTTTAAACATAATATCTAGTTAGCCAATTTTGCAAATAAGATATTTAAAAGTAGGTAATTTTATAAAATCTTGTTAATTGACTTTTCTTTTTTTTTTTTTTTTTTTTTTTTTTTTTTTTTTTTTTTTTTTTTTTTTTTTTTTTTTTTTTTTTTTTTGAGACTAGGTCTTCCTATTTTTGGCTGTGGAACCGCAGGCTCTCGTTGCCCGGGGTACCACAGACTCAAGCAATCCCCAGCCTCAGCTTCCCAGGTAGCTGGGATTACAGGCGCACACCACCACGCCCAACTATTTTTTTGGAACTAAGTCTTGCTATGGGCCCCAGGCGGGACTCGAACCGCGATCCCTAGCCCCGGCTGCTTCATAGGCTGAAGTTTACAAGCACGAGCCACATTGCCTGGCCCGACTGTTCTATTTAGAAACTAACTTGTTTGTTTTTAGGAGAAAAACCATTTTCATATCATATCATAATCAACCATTAATCAACCATTCTTCAAAAGTGGACCAGCTAGTAACCAGCTATACTGATTAAAAAATGCAAATTATTTGAAAGTATAGGAAACATAGTAATTATTTTCCTTTATGAGAGATTCTTTTATTTAGACATTAAATATTACTTAAATAAAAAAACATTTTCAACATGTTTTATTCTGACTCAGAAAGCAAATAAGATCTTTGAAAATGTCTAATAAATGACAACAAAATAATGAAATTTCAAGAGTAAATATTAAACTTCTGGCTAGAAATATCAGAAAAAGATAATGTAAACCAAATATATAGGGAACAGTATATTGTGAAAAATATATTTATTTTGTAGGTGACAGAGAACTGCAATTAATTAGGTAGTAAAATGTTTGCGATCATTAAAAAAAAATCAAAGTATATAATAAACAATTGTGCCAAGTATATGAACAGATAAACATACTCCAGTGGAGTGCATATTTATTTTTACATATGAAATACGATCAACAATTCACTGTTTTTAAAAGAAATTTAAACTGAATATCAATGTATATACTCTCAATGTATATACTCTCAATATTTAAACTGAATATCAATGTATATGCTAAGAAGTCGATTAGCAGTAGGTTGTAAAGTACTTTTATGTATTGCAAGAGGCAATGTGAATGAATACACTTTGATTTTTTGGAAGAGTAATCTGGAAAATTCTATTAAAATGAAATAGGGAATATACCCATCAACCCCGACATCTAATTCCTGCACTGTAGTCCATAGAAATAAAGCCAAAAGTACATAGTTTACATGTTGAGTGTATTTATTGTAACCTTATTCATAATATCAGCTAAGCGCTGGCAAGCTGGAAAGATGTGAATATTCACTAGCATAGAGATGCAGAAATCATGGCATTTTCATACCATGGAATGCAATGTAATGCTAGGGAAGTGACTTGACCTAAATTGGTTGAGAAAAAGGAATTTCCTCAATATACTGTTGAAAGAGAAAAACAAGATGCCTCTAATTATATAAAAACCATTTTAAAGGAAATATATTTAAAAGTCTGCTTTGAAACTTTGCTCTGCTGGTCAAATTCAGGGAGAATCTTCAAGGGTTTCCGAAAAGGGTTCGTATTTATATAACTGACGCTCTGAAGGATTACTTAATCTAACATGCCACAGATGTCTTGAACAATGTTATCCAGGGACTTTCGTTGTCAAAATAGATCTGTTTATTTTTAGGTTTTTACAAAACATTATCCTGTAATCCTCAACAAGATTTTTAGCATGATAGTGCTTGAATAACACAACCTTAAAATAAACATATACCACTTTCAATTTAGTATTAAGGTCTTTATCATGTCTTATTGTTTTCAATATTTTCCCAAGACATTAGTTAATGTATTCAGTTCTCTGTCAGTGTACCAAAAGGCCACTGTATGTTAGTGATATAATTACTTTTCAACTTGTACTAATGAGTTAATAGCTAATTGCTACTTGAATTACTGCTTCTGAACAGGTCAATAGTCTTGGGAGAAAACAAAGAATAAACAAAACAGAATCACACATGTGTTTGAATTTAAAATAATTTATAAGTATAAAATCTCTTATTTTCAGAATAAAATTATTAGTTAATATAACACTTGGTCTACAGATAAATTAAAAATTGTCATCTAAATCTGGAGATATTTTTGGAGTATACAAGGTGACTATAAAATAATATATTATTTTATAAAATATTTCATATTTATAAATATAAGATATTATTTTATAAAGTATTTTATTGAGGCCTAAAACTATTAACTAAAAAATGAATAATTATCTAAATGTATTTATATTAATACTAGGAAAACCCACCTTTTACAGATTCTATTTTTTATTAAAATTGACAGAACAAGAAAATTTACTTGGTCTGTAGAGATTTTGATCATTTTCTTAGCCCTTTCTGTTTTTAACATGTATTTTTTTTCAGAAGATGCATTTAAATATAGTCCTATTAGCATCATTTTTTTCCATAAAAATGTAACCTCAGACTTGAACTTCATTTTTTTGGAAATTTTAAATTCTATGAGTCTTACTTTTATTCTTCAGAGTATCTTTCTTCAGCAAACATACTTAGCAGAGAAAAACAGTCACATAATTGTATCTATATTTATGATGACCATGCATGTCACACTAAATTTAATTTCTGCAGACCTGTAGGTATTCTTGGTACAACTCTATTCTAATATAGAATGCTGCTTACAATTAAAATAGAAGCCTATGAAAAGATGATTCCTAGAAATCAAAGTATTCTAAAACACAATTATCAGATGTTGCATATAATTGTTTACATCATTTGCACTTTCACTCATTAATTAATAAGAACCCAAATCCACTCATATCTGAAGTAGCTTTACTAGTTTACTAGTGTTCATTTAACCTTGCATTGCAAATTTGTGAATATTATGAGTTTATCTTTCCTAAGTGTAATAAGTGCAATGATTAAATTTGATTCTTTAATAGAAAAATATATATTCTGAGTAAAATAAATACTACTCTGATCTATTTTCTAACTACACCAGTGAGGTTCAATTCATTGTAATGAATTGTTGGAACATTGTATAGTCTAAAACTTTGCTAGTGAATTAGGGTCTACTTGTAGGGGAGTAAACACAGCAGTGAAAGGGCACTGAAAACAGATGTAACACCTAAGGAACGGCAAAATTATTAAAGAGATGATGACCAGCATATATGATAATCTCTTTTCAAATTGTTGGAAGATTGACACATGGATTATAATTTTTTTGAGTGACCCCAGAGGATAGTACCACTTTGAAATTATACAAAGTTTCATTTATGTTCAAGATAATGATGAAACACTACTAAAAATGCACTGAAAACCTGAACAATTCTCTAAGAGAAATCATAGGTAATTTTTTTGTGTTTTTTTTTTTTTGTGTGTGTGTGTGTATGTTTTTTTTTTTTTTCTGAGAAAATCTCTAAGATCCTGACAACACTGACAAGTTATGTTTCTTTGACTTTGGTAAAAGAGAGTATTTTTGTTGTGAAGTTAGTCATTCAGTTTTAAATTAGCATATGTTTATCCCACATTCATGTTCCCTCAGAATAACTACTATAAGACTTCATATCTTTTGACATGTTGATTTATTTGTAAAAACAAGAAATATTTCAGATAACATTATTTTATCTATCCCTCAAGCTTTTGAAATGATATTGTATAAGTGTGTATTTTTCAAAGTGCTCCCATACATATTCCATATATGTATAAGAAAAGTATCAAATAATATAACCTGCCTTCTATGACATTAAATTATCCAAATTATATTGGTAAACTTTTTGGTAGAATTCTCTCAGAAAAAAATGTAATCCCTAATTTATATATTTGTAGGTTAAATTTTCTTCCTGAAAGTGGAAATTGCCGAATTTCTTAGAGAGAATAGATAAAGATCACAAATAAAAAGAACAAGTATTGGGATTACTTTAGTTTAATAAGGGGTTTTAACTAATTGTGGAATGATGAAAACAGATGCATGCATATTTACTGATATTGACATATTTATAAGTATCATAAGATAATATTTAATAGATAATATTTGCAACAGAAATGAAATTTCCCAATATAAAAAACCTATTATGCCATAAATGTCTGGTCTGCCATCTTTTCAAGAACAGATAATTTTACCTAAAATTTTGAAATGAAATCTTAAATCTTTGATGAAAATAAAAAAATTATGACCTGAAATATTCTAACACAAATTCAGCAAGTTTCACAGTTACTGTGTATTTATGACTCAGCCTCAATTCAATATTAGTTTTTTCCCATAGAGAGTTTTTCTGATCCACATTTTGTTCTTTTTTACACTGGGTAGCTTCATTAAAATATTAAGATAAAATAATTATAAAAAGTATGTTACCTACATTAAATCTGAAATATCCCACCTATTTGCATGCAGTAACACTTCATATACTTTTGTTAAACCTAAGAAATAAGGTCAAGAATGAACATCAATAGCTCCTGGGAAAGAAGAGAGGGTTCAGAAAGATTTTAGAACAAGAAATAAGGAGGGAGGGGTCCTTAGGGCCTCAACCTAATTTCATCTGACCCGAGGCAATTAGTTGACAAGATGATATTGCTCTGACCTCTACCAGACTACAGCCGACAAAAATGCAGCTAGAGATCTCCGTGCTTACCCCACTCAAAATGGAAACTACATGAACAGCAGGAGGAATTCATATTTTTATTTCCTGAAAATGTCTATGTTGTTGACTTTTTTTGAAAAGTTTTATATTATTCTCATTTCACACAATTACTAAAGTTAGCTTTCTGATTCTAAAAGTTGGACATTTTCACTAATGAAAAATCTGAATATAAATTCATCCATAGAATATGTCAACTAATTTACAGTCTATACTACCCCCAGACTTTTAACACACACACACACACACACACACACACACACACACACACACACACACACACACACACACACACAGAGGAGTATTCACAGAAAGCAAAGAAAATAAG
>PVHY01000298.1:0-77143 GCA_004024945.1 Uropsilus gracilis | reverse complement strand
ACAAGAAATGCAAACATATATCCAATACTTAGTATGTGTCAAGCTTTTCTTAGTGTAAAGCAAGTTTGAGAGTAAAGAGGAAATGAGTTTATTAAGATAAATATCCCAATTAACATGATTGATTTTCAAAAGAGGAGAAAGCGTTAACCAATGAATTGTAAGAAATTTGATATCCAACAATCACATCTAGTTTTTGACTAAGATGCAGAGGTAAATCATGTTCCCTCATCTCCATCCCCCAAGTTAAGTACTTAAACAATTTTGCCCAGTTTAACTTGAAAGACTTTGTATCAGCCCAGAGATGATAAAGCAAGTCTTCCCCAAACTACCTATGACACTGGGCTAGAATGTTTGGCTTTACTATATATAAAAATATGTAATCCTTAAATAATATAAAAAAAATTAAATAAACTCCTAAACTTTATCTGAGTACAGATAGTGCAGGAAAATAGTAGATAGAATTTGAGAAACTCTGGAGACTGATATCTGTGTTATATCAGTGTTGGTTTTCCTTAGGAGAAAAACCAAACCCAAACTACATTTTCTCTGAAGTGAATCATAATTTCCAGAAGTACATTTGATGACATTAGGAGCAACACTGCATGTTCTAGTGGAGAATTGTCTGCCTCTTGAAAGTAAAGACTGATTTGCTTTTGTAAATCTTAAATTTTTCCCTTTCCCAATCAATTCAATTTGTCATAAACTATGAAGAAATTATGTTGAATTCATCAGAGGTATAAAACTGTATTTTATATGAGTCCATTTATATGAAAGGTTTAGAAGAGACAAAATTAATCAATGATGGCCTTGGGCTGGGGGGTGATAATGAGAATTAATTGTGAATGAATGTCAGGGATTTTATTGGGTGATGAAACTTTTAAAACTGGACTCAAACAATGATTGTACAACTTGGCAGTTACTAAACCTTTATTTGGTGTATACTTAAAATGTATGAATTATAGTTCAATATATTATTAAACATGTTTTAAGTTTTAAAATATATTTTCTCATTTTCAGCTACAAAGATTCCAATAAGAGAAAGCCTTAATAGTTTGTGAATAATGTAAACACTATTTGAAGAATTCATTACTCAAAGTTAAGCATATTCAAAGTAGAAATATGTAATTTCTATTCTTATCCCTATGATATAGATATTTACTTAAAAGTATATTGGCTCTAACACATCATAAAATTGTTCTGTATCCATTTTATGTGTGTTAGGCATGAATATTTTCATTTCTCATGACAGTCTTTACAATTAGAATTTAAAATTGTTGCATAGCATTTTATGAATTTAATATCATTTCCTCTCTTTAACATAGGTCATCTGCAGAGTAAATAAAAGTATGGCTTATACTAAATATTCCTATATTGATTTAATATACCATTGTTTCTTATTCTTTTTAAAAGTTTATTTAGTGAAATAAATGTCTTGCATTTTTAAGTATTTAAAAATAGAGCATAGTATGTGTCTACATATCGTCATGGGAGCAATCTTTTCAGATGACTAGCTAAGCTACAGGCTGGTGAAGGAAATTCTCACCCATACGTTAGGGTTAAATTATGTCTTCTTCAAATTCATATGCTGAATACCTAACCCCAGTGTATCTGTATTTGGAGATTGACTCTTAAATTAGTTAATTATTTTAAAATGAGATGATTTGGTGGACCCTAATCCAACATGACTGATGTTCTAGTAAAAAGAGGAGATGAAAACAGAAACATGCAGAGGGAAAACCCTATGAAGACACAGGAAGAAAAGAGTTGTCTGCAAGCTAAGGAGAGAAGCCCGAGGAGAAACCAACATTGTCAACCCCTTGATCTTGTACTTCTAGCCCCCAGAGTTTAGAGAAAATAAATTTTTATTGTTCAGCCAACTAATCTTTGATATTTTATTATGATAACACTAGAAAGCTAATGAATGACAAAGACTGCAAAACAAGATAAAATAAATATATGAATGTAAATATATATGCTTATGTACTACTCACTGTTAAGCTTCTGAGATTCCTGTTTGTTTATTGTAGGAACTTGCATTATTTATTCCAATACACAACATTATTAAGACCACTGAGGCTGAACATCATTTCATGTTGTACATTTTTATTCTGAACATATCTTCATAACCTTAAGCTATTTTTTGTTTAAGTTTTATTAGACTTATTTATTAATACTAAAATTCTGTTTTTACATCTGTTCATGCTACCTTGTTTTATTATGCAAAATTCAAAGAATTAAAAGTAGCATGCCTACAACATGAAAGTATGTTTTTGAAATTGCATGGGATTGAAAGTACTTTCCTAAAAACAGTTTTGAAAAAAGAAAAAATAGATATTGATAAAAATTCCTAGAAAAACTTATAGACTCCTGCAACTGGACATCCAAGTATCTCCAAGAAGACTGAAAACTGGAATGAAGGTCCATAAGTGTTGTGCTGCTCGGGGAGAGTGGCATGTCTTCTAGAGTCAGTCACCATATTGGATTGCACATTGTGGTTTTTACAGTGCCAGAGGAGGCACCCATAGTCTGCCTATGGGAAGGAAGAAAATCACAAATGATCAAATAAATGCTTTGGGGAATAATTTTCCACAGAAAGAGAGCCAGTTTGCTGAAATCAACAGTGTGGATACAGAAGATTATTTCAACATGAATAAAAAGAATTTAGAACAATGTAATGAGAACACTGAAAGAATTAAGAGAAAAGGTTGAGAAGGCAGAGAAGAAAATGAATAGTATGCAAAATGTAATTAAACTGAGAAATGAAAATGAAACTTAAAAAAATGGCAGATGTTGACAGATAAATGGAGGAACTAAAGAAAAACTATGAAGAAAGAAGACATGGAAGAATGAATCAGTACACTTGAAGATTTTAATATAAAAATAATCCAAAGAGGAAAGGAGACATACAAACAAAGAAGAATGATAAAACTCTCCATGAACTCTATGACACCATCAGGAAAGGCTACAAGAATCATGGGAATCTCAGAGAGAGAAGAGAGACAAAGATTTTGAGAAATTATTCAAGGAATAACTGAAGAGAACTTTCCAAATGTGAAAGAAATGAAATGAAAATAGAGATATGGGATACTAGAATACCAAATTGCCATAGCAAAAACAAACAACAACGAAGCACACACACAAATATCTACTTCAAGACACATAATAATACAGCTCCCAAAAGTTCAAGACAGAGAAAACATAATAAAACAGGAAAAAGACAAGAACTAGATAACATATAAAGGAAAACCAATTAGGCTTACAACAGATATCTTGGGGAAACAAACAAAAAAAAATCAGGAAAGAAGAGAATGGAGTGACTTATTCAACAAACCCCAACACAAAAATGCCAGCCAAGGATACTTAATCCTACAAAGCTCTCCTTCATCAATGAGAAAAAATAGGAACCTTCTCAGACAAACAAAATCTTCAGAAATGTGTTAATACTAACTACCTTCCTCCCTTCAACAAATATTACAAGAAACCTAAAAATTTAAACCAACAGAGGAATGGACAGGGAGAATGCAACAAAGTAACAAATGGAACCATAAATTGATGACCCAATAACAATTGTACAAAGAAAGAAACTATAGAGCAATCGCCCTAATGAACTTAGATGCAAAAATTCTAAACCAAATCATAACAAATGGAATCCAACAGTGCATCAAAAATACACCATGACCAAGAGGTATTTATCCTGGGAAACAAGGATGGTTCAACACAGGAAAATCAATTAGCGTAATTCAAAAGGAAAAATAAAAAATACAAGATCATATCAATAGATGCTGAGAAAGCATTCAACAAAGTTCAAGATCCATTTATGATGAAGATCCTCAAAATTTAATACAGCAATTCCACTTCATCAAATCTACCCAAAGAACACCAAGACACTAATTTAAAAGGATATTTGCACACCTATGTTTATTGCAGCTCTATTTACAATAGCCAGAATATGGAAGCAAACCAAATATTCCAAAATAGACAAATCGATCAAAACATTGTGGGCTATTCACATAATGGGATATTATTCAGCAATCAAAAAGACAACCATGTGTCTTTGGTGGTAACATGGATAGAGCTAGAGGGAATCATGTTACTGGAAATAAGCCAGAAAGAAAAACTAAAATACCAGATGGTCTCACTTATATGTGGTAATATAGAGTAAAAAAACAAAAGAACAAGAAAAAGTTAAAGCTAACAAACTGACAGCAGAACTAAAGCATAAAGCAACAGAAGGGGGGGTGAGGGATGATGTAATCAGGAAGAGATGAGCACAAGTGATGATGTGTGACATAAAGGTGGGAGAATCTTGGATATGCAAAGATGTAAATACATATATATGTTACAATAAAAAATAAAATGGGTCAAAGTAGAATGTGGCCAATGTCACCATTTCTTTTAGTTTTATGATAAAAGTCATTTCACATGCAAAAAATAAAACCGATGGATACACATTTCTGATATTCCCTTTGAACCTTTATTATTTTTTCAGATATTAGGTTTTATTTTTATTTTAGTTTTTATTTATTCTAGTCTATGTTATTTTCCTGAATACGCTGTTAAATAAGTTGACCAGAATTATTTATTGAATAAATTCCATTGGAAATATTATATTTTCATTGTATACTATATTTATTTTGTATTTTTGACTTTCTGTTCTGTCTTGTCACATTAAATTCATATATTCATATATTAATTCTCACTGAAACAATCCTACTTACTATACATTATAATGTTGCTTAATTTTTTCAGTTATCCCATTAAACATTTAAATTATTTTATTGTTTTTTTAATGCACTGTAATCAAATTAAGTGATATAATTTTGTCAAGTAGAAGAATCCCTTTAGGATACTGATTGTAATTGCTTTTCTAGGGCAGTCAAGCACTTGGAGAATAAAAAAATACACATTATAGTATTTTATTTTTCCTTCAGGAACATTCCAATTTAAATCTTCATTCCATCCAGCTTTTCTTTTTAATCTAAAGATGTAATCTGTGCTCTTATCCCAATAGACTTTGATTAAAATATTTCATTTGGTTTTAATTTAGATATTTTTGCAGAAAATGTTTTAATATTTTTTTAAATTTAAAACCAGTTATAGTTCTTAAATATATTTTAATTAAATTAATAAATTTCTTTGAAATGGGAGTGCTTTATTAAATGTTCTCCATTGTTCAATAGCTAAACAAATAATATTGTTTCTTTCTACTTCCTATATAGTTAATCTTATCATCTGAAAATTATGCTGGCATATGATTGTTAATAAGAGCCATAAGTTTTAATCTTCTCTAGATTTACACATACACCCTTTTCTTTGGATAGGTTTTCTGTGTGGCTGAAGGCAATCTACAATCCAAGAATCAACCTTACTCAGAGCAGAGTTCTTTAACTAGTTCTTATATCATCACTAGGAAAGGATAATTTCCATCTTCATTTCTCCATATTATGGAAGTTTCCAAATGTAATATACATTTTATGTGACTCCTTGGTCTATAACCTTAGGCATGGGGTTAGTATGAGTTCATGTCCTCTGCAAGTCATGTGGCTACATAACATGGCTACAGTGGCAGCAATATTATGGGTTACTATAGCTAAACTCCCAACACTTCGCAATTCTACTTCCAGGTCCATACTGAAGACATATGAAAATGTCTGTCTACACATACACTTGCACAGAAATGTTTGCAGCAGCATAAGTTATTCACAGTTGCCAAAAGATGAAAACCTTCAACAATTGACAAATGTATGAATAAAAGTAGATTATCAATACAATGAAACCTTATTTGACCATATAAAGAATGAATTACCGGTACATACTACTTGATATGGATAAACCTTGAGAATATATTATGCAAAGTGAATGAAGCCGGTCACACAAAAAATTGTATCTTGTATGATTCTATTTATATAAAGTTCGTATCAGAAATCTATAGAGAAAGAAAATAGATTATGTTTGGGATGATGATAGTTACAAATAATAAAGGATTTTTTTGAGATGATAAAAATATGCTAAAATTGACAAGAGATGATTGTTGTACATGTCTGTGAACATATTAAAAAGACAAAATTGAATATACTGAATTGATGAATTGTATGGTATGAATTACTACCTTAATAAAACTGCAATTTCTTTCTGAACCAAAAATAAAATATTTGAATGACAATTTCTCCCTTATTTAAAACAAAGAAATAGTGGACAATTAAAGATTTGTCAGCACTAAATACCTGTTAGGTAGTTTAGAAGGCTGGAATGACACAATAAAGAATAAACTCAAAGTTATACTAGACTTGTAAATTTGCTTTGAGAATCTATAATCAGTGCCTGCTATATATTAAAGCACAAGGTTATCACTACAGCAAAAATATAGCAAATTATTGGTCAAAATGAGAGCAGGTTTTAAAAAAAGAACCTTGAAAGTGAAAACTGGAGGAGTTGTGAGTGATAATGAGAATTATGAAAAATGTTTAAATTAGACCATTTGAAAATGTTGAAGCCTAAGGCAAAGTAATAATCTTTTATTTTGATGTTTTCTCTATGTAATATTTAAGAAATACACATTTTGAAGTATTCAAATGAGCCATTTACTCTTTAATAACTAATTATTTTTATAAATACAAGTGAAATGATTTTGATGGCTAAGTAGGTACAGTGATAACAAGCATTTGTCTTAGGTAATGTGGTTTCCTTTTGTAACAGATGCAGAAATCTCATTAAAAATGAATAAGCTAGAAGGAAAACGACGAATACTGGATGGTGTTACTTACAAGCAGAAATGGAAGAAATAGTGGATGGTGTTACTTACAAGCAGAAATGGGGGAAAAGAAAAGTTCAAAGTGTCAGAGGCAACCAAACCAATGAAAAAAACCCTAGACATTTGACTAGAATTGAGGCCACTGGATGGGGTGGATTGGCAATGAAATGAAGAGGGTGTCCACTGGACTAAGGGTGCTGTGTGCTGGGTGTTGTGTGCTAACAGCACCCGAAGGAGACTCAGACCCTTTAAAATCATGAACTATGTTGTAAACAAATATTACTTAGATAAGGAAAAAGAGCCTAAAAGGAAAAAAAACAATAGAATTAGACCCTTGACTGTATCCATATGAATTTTGGGGAACAGAATATGTTCCCACACATACTTATACACAAAAGCTAAGCACACAATAGTGAAGCATCTGCTTCATTCATACTGCTTTCTGTTTACCTCTCTTCTATTACAGATCATAGTTTTGTAGAGTGATGAGTTGTCTACATACTGAAAAGCACCATTGTAAAAGATAAAAATTTGAAGCAGAATAGTCTGCTGTTTTCCTATGCTATTATATTGGCATTGAAGATTTTAGCATCCTGTTGAGTTTAAATTCTGTATAGGCTATGAATATAGCAATAGATAAAAGAGAGCCATTTATTAAAGTGCAAGGAATTTCCCTGGTATGCTGCTGTTTGCTGTTGTCCACTGTTGCCATGGAAACAATATCTACTGTGCAAAAAAGGAGTTGGGTAGTTCTAGCTACCCCACTGTTTCCATGTCTTTGGATGGGAAACAATGCAGCTAAATTGGCTGCATCATAGAGAGAAATTTAAGGTTTTCAGAGTAGAGTAGACTTTAAAAAATATGTATAATAACAGGAAGAAAAGAAATTACGTACATGAATAATTAGTAAGACAGATAGGGAAGGAAAAAGTCATATTATTTGCACTATTCACTTCTCTAACTTTTTGATACAATCCCTCATTCACTTGAATAAATAATGTTTATTTGACAATAGGAAGAAAATTGACAAAGAGGGGCAATGCATTTTGACTGTATAGAATACTTTCTAAGGCTGCATTTATGGCTGACCATCTGTCTAATAAAATTACAGGGCAGCACAATAAACTCTTGAGGGAAAATTTCCATTTGTTCCAAACACTTTCTCAGAAAAAGATATATATCTACAAGTTGTATACTGCCTTTAGAATACTATATTATTTTCTCAATTTTCAATAGTAATCCAATTTCTGTTATTCTCAGCTCAGTGGATTTTGAATTACTGACACAAATGTATGTAGCTTAGCTCACAATGAAATACTTTTCCATTCCTTTCAAGATATTTCTTCCGTACAATATTGAGGGCACTTGCTAGTCCCAAATATATTCTCATTTACCACATACTCAAATTACTGAACTAGAAAATTTGGTCAGAAAGACAAATGGCACCAAGCAGTCTTTGTTCTGTATATCATGGATATGGTCTTGAAGTAACTGTAACCCCAACTAAATTCAACTCTTCATTTATTACAGGCTTTTATCTGGCTAGCTGAATATGACTTGAAACAGACCCAAGATGATACTGATTAACTCTAACTTAAATTCATGAGCAAGAATATAAATAGTTCTAATGTAGCATGAGCTGCACAGGATCCCACCTTCCAGCAACAACCCTCAGATATCCTTGGGTAAGCACCTCAGTCCATTGCAGAGGAGTGGAGGAAGGGGCTATATAGTATAACTACTCATGCTGCACTGCCTTCTCTAGATTATTATTTCATGCTATCCTTCTGTCTTAAATTTCCAACAATCCTTTCCATCTTTACTGTCATTTAATGAACTTTTCTTCTTTAATATAAACATTGACAGTAAGACTTCTATCACTATATTTACACACATGCTAACCATATAATATAATGTCTTCATGTCTGTGTTCATGCCTGTCTCTCATCTCTCGTATAAAAAGACTCCATCCTAGCAATTTCCTTATTTAATCTTCTCACTATTAATTCTCCCTCTCTACTAAATTTTTCCCGATATAGTCATATTATAAAAATAGATGTATACATGTATATATAAAAATAGATGTATACATGTACGTGTATATGTCTTTTTAAAAAATTGTATCTTCAAAATTCAACTTGTATTTTAGAGACTTTCTTTGTTCCTTCACTCCTCCATCCTCTAGGCAAATTATTGGAGAGTCTTAACTCCAGTCTCCTGCTAGGTAATGTTGTTTTAAACTTTTTTATTTTCCAAAAGCTGGTGGCATAGTTATTGACTTTTGTACCATTGTGTAGCAGATATGTGTTTGGCAACAGTAACATTTAGAGAAACAAACGCATATTTTTGCAATATTTTAAACAATATCTCACAGTTTTCAATATACAGATATTTCATTTTATAGTTATCATTAATTTACTTTTTATTTGCTAACAATATATTATTGAGCAGTTTTAAAATTTCAGGATCATAAACAGAGTTTCAGAAAATCATATAGACCTATACAATATCTATTTTTGCTTGTGATATTATCACTGTAGGAAAAGTTCTTCAAAATCAAATTAACATTTAAGTAAATCTAAACTGAATTAATTCGTGTAACTAATTGGCTCTAGTCTACATATTAGCTTTCACACGCATTAAAAGGTTTCATGAAAAAATGTTTTGCAAGTACAAATTTACTGTTTGTTTGAATCTACTTCTCATATCTCAACGGCATAAAATATCACATACTAAATGCATTATTTAGTAAAATAGTCACAAAATGTATAATAAAGTCATATGTAATGCTAAAGGAAAAGCATTATTTTATTACCTGATTATTTGCATGTGGAAAATACAGTTTCATTTCTGTTAATTCACTTGGCAAGTACCTTCCCCACAGTTCTGAATATTTTTTTCAGTTGCAACTGGAGGAAACATGGCCCTGAAGTGGAACAGGAAGAGGATTATCTCATTTCTGAAGCATTACACTGTTAGTAATTCTCTGCAGAATTATTTTTATTTTTTTAATATGAATTAGTTTAACCTAGACCAGCAGTGCCATATAAAATATAATCAGAATCATGCATATTAAGGGCTACTTCAATTAAGTGTTTGTGCATAGGGCAGAAGGTAAGTAATGAGCATTTTATGTAAATGGGTTACAAGTAAAATTTTTTGGCTTAAATGACCAATTAGATCATTTCAGGAAGAAGTTTCACGAGATCAATGTCATTGCCAAAGCTGTTTTACCATTTTAACTTTTTTTTTTCAAAATATACATTGAATTTGGATAAAAGTGTCTCTAGCTGCCCTGTAGTAATCATAGACTAATTATGATATCTAATGATCTTCTAAATTTTACATTAATTTGACACGATCATATACAGAGAAAAATGTTAAAGATTTTTACAAATAAACTATTAGATTTAGTAAATGAATTCAGCAAATTTATAGGATATAAGTTCAAACATGAAAATCAGTAGCATTTACTACGTAAAGGAATTTAAGAAAGCAATTCCACTTACAGTTATATCAAAAGTTAATAAACAAAACTAAGAAAATATACCAAATCAAGTATGTGGAAGACTTTTACGCTGGATTACAAAATACTACTGAAAAAAATGAAAGATGACATCAATGAATGGGAAGACGTCTGTGTTCATGGGTTGGACATTAAATATTAATATAACAGAGTTAATATAATCCCTTTTCATATCCAAATGAGATATTTCCAGAAATAGGAGAAATATCCTAAAATTCATATGGATTCTCAAAGGACTTCAATTAGACAACTAGACTTGAGAAAGATGAAGAAATGTGGAAGTTTCACATTTCCTGATTTCAAAAACTATGTAACCAAAACAGGAAAGTAAGGTTATAAGATAATCATGTGGACAAATGGTACTAGAAGTCCCAAGAATACATCCTCACTTGTCTGGTTAAGTGATTTTATACAAAAAAATCAAGGCAGTTTAATGAGAAAAGGACAGTCTTTTCACTTGTGGTGCTGGGAAAACTGAATATTCACATGCAAAAGAATGAAGTAGGGCTCTTTCTTATACCATAATAAAAATTAAGTCGAAATGATTTCAAGTCTTAAATGTAAAACCTAAAACTACAAAACTCTTAGAAGAAAAGATGACGTGAAAGCTATAAGACACTGGTTGGATAATGATTCCTTAACTCTGATGTCAAAGATATATGAAACCAATCAAAACAAAAGTTTCACGCTGGGCACCTGCCATGTGCCTGTAAGCGACAGCTTATGGAGTCATGGCAGAGTCTGGGGATCTCGGTTTGAGTCCCACTGAGGTAACACAGCGAGACCTAGTCTCAAAAAAATTGGCTGGGCGTGGTGGCATGCACCTGTAATCCTAGCTACCTGAGAAGCTGAGGCTGGGGATTCCTTGAGTTCGTGGTACCACGAGCAACGCTAGTCTGTGGTTCCATGGGCAAAAATAGCAAGATTCAAAAAAAAAAGTGTCATCAAAATAAAAACCACCTTGCGTCACAGAGCACTATATACAGGGTGAAATGGAATCTAATGACATGGGGAAGATATTTGAAAAACATGTAGAGGATTAAGTAGAGGATTAAGACCTACTCTCTCTCTGTGTGTGTGTGTGTGTGTGTGTGTGTGTGTGTTTTAATTTTGCTGGTAGGCATATAGTAACATATATTTGCAGAGTTGAGAACCCGTATTCCTAAATCTTTACAGTGCTGCTATCCAATGTTACCTCAATAAAGAAATGAAATAAAAATGTAAGCTATCATAATTATACATTCCTAAATAATATAATTTTGCTTTCCATTAACTCCTCCATCATCTATACTTATTAGGCACTTGCCAAATTTTCATTTTGCTATAACTATTAAATAAAAATGTGCAGTCTCCAATGAATTTTAAACCCCTTCACTGGAAGTACAAGTCATGCCTACCTACAGATAATATGGCATTATATTTTGAGCACATTAAGTGTTAAAATAACTTGATTTATTCAAAAGATTGATCAATTTCTAAAAAACTAGTATACAAAACAACACTACAAATATTGGTAATTAGTAACGCTTAAAGATAGACTAAGATGTTATATTTGATTTCCAAATAATGGAAGTGAAAGGTTTTTGATTTTGAAGAACTGAAATAAGAACTGATGGATACAATATACTTCAGAAACTATAAACTGTTAAAATATTGCGAAAAATCTAAGTCACTCCACGTAGTGACATTTTCCGAAGAGACAGACATCAGATTTGATAGATTTCATCAACCATAGAGTTGCTAAGCAACCGATCACTAAGATGGAAGTAAAGTGCCCTGTTCATAGGCATTACATGAAGTGACTGTCTTTAAATTATTCCAGAAATACAATTATACATAAATACAAAAATGAAGATGGATAAAGTACAGATCATTTTCGAATGCTAAACTAAAATTACCGACCTTTGCAAAAGCTCGTTTCTTTAACACAGACATAAGTACATAACCACTTTGCGCATTTCACAGGAGATATCTTTCACTTTGGAAAAACTTCACAAGTCATGGAGCATTTAGAAAATAATCAAAGGGTGATAAATTGTTCTAAAGAAAATAAAAATTTTCATTTCCTTTTCCATCTCTATATTTTTTAATTCACATACTGAAATAGTATGGTTGAATTAAAAGTTCTCAAGATGTTTTCACTATAGATTCAATTTATGTGACTTAAAAAGTTCACTTAGGATATAAAATGAGTTCTTTAAGGTGGTGAAAACTAAAGGAAATGTTAGTCACATCAGATAGTTTTTAAAACTCAGTGGGCACCTTTAGCCAACTAATCACAATAATTTTTTTATAAACATACAATCTTGCAGAAAAAATTAAATATACTAAAGAGAAAAATGAAATAGCAGGAGTCAAAATAACTTCCTAATTGTTCACTAGAGACTATACGTAACACTAGATTCTGTAACATTCCGTTGCATTGGTTTTTAGTTGTAATCGATACACAAACAGAAAAAATTACAAGCACATAAATATCTCTGAATTTAGAATAAAGATGGAAGATTTAAACCTATACAGAGAAAGCAAACCCTTGAAGTCTTGAGACACTCTCCTTTTGCTTCTACTGTAAATTTTAAGGACACACAGATGGTGACCCTTTGCAAATTTATGACTGCCTGAAATAATCTAGTTGAGTGTTAGCAACTGGTTATAAAAGTCATGATTTGTTTCTGCTTTCACATATGCCCCAGAGCTTTCCACATGCATGTTTGATATATAACACATAGGAAACTTCAAAGGAAAATGAACTTGAAATGTATCCTTCCATTTATTTGCCCTCATAAAGAGATTTTTAAATGTTTATTTTCAAGAGGGGGAGAGCACAAAAAATTAAGATGGCTAACAGGTGATAAGGAGATGGGAGAACCTCAGGGTAGATGATGATGTAATATATATATGTACATATATAATCAATAAAAATAAACAAATAGAATCATATTCACACATAAGTATAACTATGTAAACAGACAAAAAATAAAGATAAATGAAAAACATTAAATAAAATAAAAATAAATATTTATTTTCATTATGGATTCATTGATGTCTTCAAAAGTAAATTAGACTATTTACTTCTGATGGAATCACCTCTTGCTAAACAGAACATGTTAAGGAAAGCTGAAAATATTCAATATAAAATTTCCCATGTTAAATATATGAGTCATCTTTCATGAAATTTTTTTAAAAGGTTAATTTGATAAGAAATTAAACATTCAATGTCTTTTATAAACTATTTGAATACTCAAAATGCCCCAAATTAAACCTAATGTTCCATTGTGTTGATTAATTCATACATTTCTATTATATAAACACCATATTGTATAAAATGTCTCAGGATATTTTTAATGCTTAACATAGCTTTCTGAATGTTTTTCTCAGAAAAAGTGCTTCTCTTTATAGATCACATGCATGTTAGGGGTTTTCTTAAAGGAACTATTTCTTATTTCATATGAAATATAAAGTCTGATGATTACCATTTTTCAATCAGAATTTTTTAATATTTGGAATTTGTTCAAGGATTTTCTTCTCTTGAAATACAATTTTTATTTTGAACTTTGCATAAATACTCTGTAGATGTCACAGTTGAAACTCAACAAAATTGACAAATATGAATAAACTGGATATGATTCCCAGTTTTAGTTAGAATACAATTTTTACTCTTTTTGTCCCAAAAATCAGTGAATGAAAGTGAGTCAATACTGCTGCTATTGCACAAGTTTGGACTTTTGGTTTTATTCACAAATCTAAGAATAAATCTTCAACAGACGTATTTCTCCCTTAGCTAAGACATAATTCACCTGCTGGAAAGAATTACCTTTAACTATTCTTACTTTCAGGCTTTGTATTCTAACAATTTGGATTAAGTGTTAACAAATCTGCATCTCTGTTTATAAGTGATGACATTACAAAGGGAAGAAGAAGCACATTTTTCTTAGTCTATGATTTTTTGGGGAAAACATACACTTCAAAGAAAAATCAACATGTTAAATGGAAGAAATTTTCATGTTTAAAAAATTCATATCTAATGGCCATAACCTAGATTATTGTGAATTTTAAATTATAATCTTAGTTATCTTTTGTTTGTTTCTTCACATAAAGTAAGATGTTATTTTCCAAAAGAAATATATTCCTTACATTCAGAACAAGTTGACCAGCTGAGGGGAAAGAGAATGTTTCTAAAATGTGAATGATGACAGAAAGATTAGACTCTACATATGATTTATTCTCAATAAAACCTCCTGTTGGAATCCTGAGACAGTCTTGATTTAACTTTACTTATAGAACCTAAAGTAGTTGTTTTCTTTTCTTTTTTTTCTTTTGGTGACAATATGGAAGGTGTCAAACAACTAGTACAGGATCCCTCCCATCACCATGGAAACACTCCATAAGCGTCGTTTATCTGTTGAAGGTCATTGAGATCTTTCATGGAAGCTTTATGCAAGTGTAAATCTAGAAATGTGAAGAAAACTGTTTCTGTTCTGTTATCACAAACATTTTGAACATTTTATATTTGGATGAGTGGTTCAAGTAGAATGCTTGGAAATTGCTTGTCTTTTTGAATAAATTCTTTATCCCCAAGAACATCCCCAAAGATAATAAAACTCTTGGCTGAAATTTCCAAGGATAAAGGAAATTTCAATTGTCACTCAAAGTTTTGAACTTATTCCATGCCACACGTATTTTCAACTACTCGACAAAGAGTTAAAACTTTTAAATGAAGGAATGAGACAATCTTAAATTCCTTTCCATAAATATGATATATTATTACTTAAAATGTTCTTTTGATTAAGTAGATTTTGGAATGTAGTTTTTCCTACTTTAGTTTTGGGTTTAAAATGTTTTAGGGAAAAATTTCTTGAAGACATTGCTGCATCAGGGAATGTTGATAGTAAGCAAATGCAATTCTAGCCCATAAAGTTGCTACATGGAAAGTCATCTCTTTATAGAATGCCACTGGTGATGCAGTCAGGCTCCCATTATACAATTTGGCTTCATATAATAACTAAATGCAAATTTTTCAATAGTCCACTATTAATCATGGGTCTGTTAGTCATGCATGACCATTTTAGTATTAACTGAAAATTCTCATTTTAAATCTAATTTTCATTCTTTTCTGAAGATTAACAAAGGAAGATTAAGAAAAAGATGTTGGACCCAGTAGAGATCCTTTATAATCTGAGTTCAACTTTCTATAAAAGGGCCAATGGTGAAAACCTTGTGGTTTTGAATTCAACTTCTCAACAGTGTTATTGTAAAGGTACATTAGACAATGCACAAGGGAATGAGCGTGACTGTTTTCTAGTGAAACTTTGTTTATAAAACATACAGCAATCCAAATTTGGACCATGCCCTTACTTTGATGACTACTGTGCTGGAGGAACTCGAGTTTGCTGTTAGCAAGATCCATTTGCCTTAGTGACAAGGGGCTAGAAAATTGAAATGACACTACATTGGTAAAAGGTGCTTGATTGTTATTGAAAAGGAAGAAAACTTGTAGTTCTATGTGATATTGGCCTTTCAAAGAATCCTAAGAAAAAGGAAGAAAGGTGTGAAATCTCCATAGTCCTATAAATTGACTCTGCTTTTTTTTTTTTTGAGTTTTTACATCTGATACACATACACATGACAAATAAATAATAATAAGGTAAAAAGGAATTTAAATATATATATATTTTTTTTAATCCCAGCCAGTTCACTCATTCATTTTTTTTCTTGATGTATGTGTTCAAGATGATAATATACAGCAAGCACATGCTAATTTATGGAAATATTACATATTTGGGTAGGGAAAACAAAATAGTGTAATAACTTTGTGAGGATGGTATGAGCTTCAGTAGTACAGATAATTCACTTATTACATATGCTTAATAAACATAAACAATTAAAAAGTCTCAACTGAATAAAAAACCAGGAAGAGTGTTTGATGCTTAATATATAGTCCTAAAATTAAGGTTATTGTTTGATGGAAGTCAGAAAAACAGGACAGCATAAGCCAAAATAATAATTACAAGGTGCAACAGGAACTAAATTAGGCATGCAACCCATTTTCCCAAGTTAGGATATCTGCAAGAGAAGGACATAATGTCTAAACTGAGATTTGAAGCACATTATAGTTGTCCAGGTAAGCAGGGAGGCATGGAGAAGGCATGATGAGAAAAAGCATATACTAATCAAGGAAATGAATACACCTTAATATATATTCTAATCAGAATAAAAGTAGGTCACTCCTGATTCTTAATTCAGGCTGTGTTAATGTGCTTTCGGAGCCAATATGAAATCAGTAGGTCTCTGGAGACTATGCAGCACTGCATTACTTAGAACAGATGGAACTGGATTTTGTGGAAGCTGAAAGGTAGTGAGTTATTGCCGACCTCATATTACTATATTTATTCAAAGACAAAAAACTTTTTAAAGAGCCCTCAGATGGACAATGGTGCAGCTTTGGCACAAATGTTCTCTCCATTAAAAGAAATCTTTTCTTTTCATTAGAGAGGTGCTTATTATGTCATGGTAACATTTTATGTTCTGAAAGAATGAGAAAAGCAGTGTTTTATCCTCACCTTTCAAACACGTTCCACCCCTCACCTCAGCAGGAGACATCAAGGACAACAGCCTCCTATGAGACTACGCTTGTGTGCATACAGTGGAACTTTAAGGAAAAGTTAGCAGGGTACATTTAGACCATTTATTCTGAGGGTTTTTTTTTGGGGGGGGATTTACAAACATAACTTATCAAATGTTCAGATAACTGTGCAAAGAACCACTCGTGTGACAGATTCTAAAACCTCCTGCAACTTCAATAATTTGCCAACAACTTTATGGAAATCCGTGCTATGACGATTCAAATATTATTCTACTATATGCTGCACAATATCTAAATGAAATCTAAGCTTTTATTCTCCTTATTCTAAATTTTATTACTCATATTTTTAATGATGTATAGCAAACACTTGGTTACTACCAAACACCAAAGTATATTTCTGAAACTTTTCTCTTGGGTGGCTGGTCTCTAAAAATCGTTGAATCAGAATGCTCCATTCTTCATAACTGTTTAGAAATAATTTCTCATTCTGAATTATGGTATTCCTTTAACTGCTTTCAATACTTTATGCAATTTGTAGATACAATCTAAATAGAAAATTATTGTTTCTGAAATTATCTTGTTCTACAGAGATGCTGGACATGACTTCCATATAAAATCCACTAGTGAATATATATATATATCATAAATAGTAAATTTAATGTAAACATCTGCTATAGATAAAATAATTAAGTATAGAAAAGTGACATGAAATTATGAAGAAATAACAAATTTATGTAAAAATTAATTATATACAATCTATTTTAGAGTCAATTTAGGGAATGATTTATTCAATACAAGCTTTGTTGATGAATTTAGATGTGTATTATAATGTAAACTTTAATTGTGGCTTATAGAAATAGAGAACATAAATATAAAGGTTATATAAAGATGATATGTTCTCTGAAAAATTAGTATAGCATGATCATCTACAAATAGTTATCATTGTTTAGTTTGAAGAGAACTTTTTAATATCACTGAAAAGTGCATATCTTATTATAGCATTAAATTCTTACTTTGAGAAGGAATATTTTATTTCATGTAATTTTAAACACAAAAGTATTTTTGCTATACAGTTTGTATATTTGTACTTAAATTGACATGGTTAACTCATCTTTTGGATCTCAATCTACCTTTTCCAATCATGCTTCAATTCAAAATTATATCCCACAATCATTTAATTTTCTTATAATGCGAAACTTTAGGAATCCTACCAAGTTTTAAGTTACAGTGTAGCTTGATCAAATAAATAGAATCTCTCCTTTACTTGTTGACTTAGACCCAAAAGCAGAATGAGGTACTTTAATTCTAACCGTATGCAGATTAAATGAGTTCTTCAGGGCTGTCAAACCTTCCATTTTAGTCTCTATGATCAGCACCTGTGGTATTGTGCCCTCCCCATAACTGTACATACATGGACACAATGGGTGTAGGTATGTGTTAGTGGGCACATCTGGACTTAGGAGAGAGGATAAAATGGCACCACCACCCCCCCACCCCAAACTCCCGCCCCAGAGAATGAGGAGAGCATGGAAAGAGAGACTGAAGAAAATACGAGAATGTCAGAGGGAGTAAGAGACCAGAAGAGCATGAAGATACCTGCAGGGTTGGGGAGACACCTGTCTCCTGGCTCCCTGCCTCTTTGCCTGCCAGCCTCACTCCCTGTTGTGCCTGTGTACCTGGTTTCCTGGGAGCATTAAAGCCTCTATTACCACCAAGGGCTCCGACATTCTTCTTTGCCTGCTAGAAAACTATAAAGCACCCAAAAGGAGTGGGATGGTTGCAGTACACCACACTGCACAGGTTCTGCATCGAAGAGCCCTCTTGGGGGAGCCCCTGATCTTACCCATGCTACAGGCCAAAAGCAGGGCTGAGTTCTTGATTCTTGTCTCCAGAAGTAACTCTGTATGAAAGAGCAGGAAAGAGAAAAGTACTGAAGTTTCTTTAGGATTGACTGGAGAGTGTTTCTTTAGAATTGACTGGAGAGTGGTTACCCATAGAATATACCATATTTAAATATATATAAATAAATTTAATATATATCATATTTACATTTTTAAATGTTTCTGTAGACATTTCTTTTCAAGCTGCTTCCAGCTGAGAGATTTGCTCTCCTATCAGATTTTCCCCTTGGAAAACAATCACTCTGAAAAATCATTTCTGTTTTTCAGATTAATTCATTTATCTCAGAACAAATTTGCCCACTCAACAGCTCTCCACCTGACTTCTCTTGTCCGGTGGGCTCTTAACCGTATTTAGAAAGTATGTACTTTTACTTAAAAGCATGCCTCTTAGGAAGTATTATCTCCCATTCCATGAGATTTTTAAAATATTTACTCAAGGAGTACAGTGATTTTTTTACTTAATATATGATTGATTAGACAAAGGGAGAAAAAAGTTACAATTCTTTCCTCTGTTTGCAAATGCTATCTTCTTACCATTGTATCACATAACAATTATTTTCAGAATCTGTGTGGGGCTTGTTTCATTGATTCTGCTATTTGATTATAAGTAAGGAACTTATCCATTCTTTATTTTCCAAGATCTTTTGTAGAACAGTGTTGAATAAATGCACATTTTCAATTAATTAAGACTTAAAATTATCAAGTAATATATGCTTTCCTGATCAAAATGATAAGAAGAAGATAGTCTTACTATTTGGTTCAATGTAGTGAAAAGGTCATGTTTTGTCTTTCTTTTGTTTTTCTTTTACTCCCAATGGCACATGCAAAAATAGAAGCACAGTTATATTTTGCATTAAAAGTAAAAGAGTGCTCGTCTAGATTATTTTTGGCCTTGATTGCACAAATCATTTTTCAAAATACATACAATATGTTTTCTAACTGCTTTCCTTTAATATAGAGTTAACTAAATCTCAGTGCTCACTAAGTTCCCAATGAGATTTAGGGACTTTTAATTTAATTTATGAGTTGTCTGTTTCTACCCTGTTTTCACTTACTCCCTTCCACTGAGCACCTGAAATTCCAGATTTATCTCCTTTTTGAGTGAACTTTTTGCATGCTAGCCTGTATTTTTCTATTATTATTCCAAATGCATTTCATTGTTTAAATGCAGAGTGCTAATTGAAAAATCATCTCAAACATAAATCACTTCCCAGTATAATTCAGTGTCACCTGATACATTGAGATCAAAGTATGAGCTTAAAGTTACTGTCAACACCAGCAACAACAAAATTGAAGAGCTTCTCTCAGCCAATTTTTCAATAGATGGAATATTTCAACTATGCCTTAGACAGAAGGCAAAATGTTAGTGTCATTTCTACACACTGGTACTGAAAGGTACACAATGCCCAAGGCAATATGATAGAACTGTTCCAACCCACACATTATGGGCTTCTCAAATCTCAGTGGAATTATAGGCATCGTGAATGTTACAGCACAGCTGAATTATAGTGACAGGGTTTTAAAGAGAACTGGAGTTAGAGTGTAAGAAAAGATGGCAAGAGAACCTATCCCTATCAACTGAAACAAGACCACTACTTTATTTTATGGCATGTAGTTTATACCTGAAGTAATCTATCTTTGTAACTATGTCTAACATGCAGTCTTTCCGATCATAAAAGTGTTAAAGAAGTAAAATGGCTTTCCACAAACTTATACACGGTCTCTCCGTGCATAAATGATTCTCGCTGAAACATTTCAGTCTACTTTGATATCCTTCCTTTGAAGAACTGTTCAAACTATCAAATAATTTTACAGAGAACATAATAGTAGGCCTTCACCAATGTCCAAATGAAAGGGGATTTTATATAATTTGCAGAACATATTGCCAATAATATTTGCAAAATTTATGGAAACTGTTTAGGTAAATGCCTCCCAGTTTTTAAGGTAGGGAACAAAATTCCTTGGATAAGAGAGAGGGTAAGTAGAGCATGATTGCATTCTCTTGTTTACATCTGCATATGATGTCAGCTACCACGGTCTCAAGATATCAGCTTTCTCACTACTATTCGTCAAAATTTGGAAACATTCATAAAAGATAAATACTAAATATAATACCTAGTTTATTCTGAAAATTAAAATTTAAACCTCAAAATTTTGAACGGAGCTCAATACGCAGCAATTGCTAATTAAAATTATTTATAGTGGTGTGATTTGGGAAGTCTTTATTTTTTACTTTTTTTCAAGTCTCAATAAGTTTTATTATTTTTTAAATTTTATTTATATACAAATTTCACTTCTTTGTAATCCCAGGGATTCACAACCCTCCCCCTCCCCACTGTTCCTCCCTTTTCTCCCCTGCCCCAAGTTGTGTGCTTCAGTTTGGTGGTTAGCTTGTTTTGACTTTACCTCATTTTTATTTTTTTCCCTATATCCCATATATTAGTGAAACCATCTAGTTTCTGTCTTTTTTTTTACTTTGTTTCCACTAATATAATTTCTTCTAAGTACATTCATGCTATCATAAAATCATCAAATTTGTCATCTTTAATTGATGAGTAATATACCATTTTGCATATATACCACATTTATTTTATCCAGTCATCTGCTTGGGGGCATTTAGGTTGCTTTCAAGTCCTTGCAATTATAAATAGTGCTGCAGTAAACATCTGAGCACAGGTGTCCTTTTTTACCCACATTGAGGTCTCCTTTGGGTAGATCCCCAAGACAGCAATTTCTGGGTCAAATGGTAGTTCCATTTTCATTAATTTGAGGGTCCTCCACACAGCTTTCCATAGTAGTTGGACCAGTTTACATTCTAACCAGCAGTGTAAGAATGTTCTTTTCTCTCCACATTTTTGCCAGCACTTGTTGCCCATCTTTTAGATGTGGGCCATTCATATTGGTTTAAGGTCATATCTCGTGGTTTTGATTTGCATTTTCCTTATTGCTAGTGATGTTGAGCAATTTTTCATGTGCCTGTTGGCCATGAATCATCTCTCAATTTTTTGATTGGGCTTTTTATTTTGCTTTTATTTAGTTGTGTCAGTTCCTTGTGAATCTTCGCTATTAAACCCTTATCACTCTTGTGGAGGGCAAAAATTTTTTTCCATTTAGTTAGGCTTCTTTTTGTTTTTTTCTGTTGTCTCTTTTGCTGTCTAGAAAGTTTTTAGTTTGATGTAGTCCCATCTGTTTATATTTTCCTTCATTTTTTTGCATCTGTAGATGTGTCCAGAAATGGATTTCTGAATTGTAATTAATGGAGGGTTTTGCCCAAGTTTTTCTCTATATATGTTTTGGTTTCAGGTATGATATCTAAGTCTTTTATCGATTTTGAATTGATTTTTGTACATGGTGTCAGGGAGTTGTCTTGGTCCATTTTTTTGCATGTCTTAGTCCAATTTTCCCAGAACCATTTATTGAAGAGGCTATCTTTGTTCCAATGTAAGTTTTTCACTTCTTTGTCAAAGATTTGTTGACTATATATGTGTGTTTTTATTTCTGGGCACTCAATTCTGTTCCATTGTTCTGATTGTCTTTGTATCAGTAACAAGCTGTTTTAATTATTATGTCTTTGTAGTATAGTTCGAAGTTTGGAATTGTAATACCTCTATTCTCTTTTTTTCTGGTCAGGAGGCTTTTTGATATTTGAGGTCTTTATTTTCCATATGAATTTCAGTAATTTTTGTTCTATCTATTTAAATATGTCATTGGGGTTTTTATTAGAATTGCATTGAATCTGTAGATTACTTTTGGTAGAATGGCCATTTTGATGATATTAATTCTTCCAATCCATAAGCAGGAATGTCTTTCCATTTCTGTATGTCTTTGTCTATTTCTTTTAGCAGCATTTTAAAGTTTTCTTTGTATAGTTCTTTCACGTGTTTTGTTAGGTTTATTCCCAGGTATTTATTTGGGTTTTTTTTGGTGCAATGGTAAATAGGATGGCTTTTCTGATTTCTTCTTCTTCTATTTAACTTTTTGCATATAGGAAAGCTACTGACTTCTGTGTGTTGATTTTGTATCCAGCTACCTTACTGAACTGGTTTATTATTTCAAGCAATTTTTCTGTGGATTTTTTTGGGGTTATCTAGAGAATCATGTCATCAGCATCATATAATGATAGCTTCAGTTCCCCTTTTCCTACTTATATCCCTTTTATATCTTTCTATTATTGCCTTAGCTAGAACTTCCAGTACAATGTTAAAGAGTAGTGAGAGAATGGGCATCCTTGCCTGGTTCCAGATCTTAATTGGAATGGTTTGAGTTTTTCCCTATTTAGAATGATGTTTGCTGTAGGCTTGTTATGGATGTTTTTTATTATGTTGGGGTAAGTTCCTTTAATCCACATTTTTTCAAGGACTTTTATCATGAATGGATGCTGGACTTTGTCAAATGCTTTCTCTGCATCTAATGATATGATTATGTGGTTTCTGTCTTTCTCTTTGTTGAGGTGGTGAATTATGTTAATTGATTTCCGGATGTTGAACCATCCTTGTGCCCCTGGGATAAATCCCCCTTGGTCATGGTGAATAATGCTTTTTATGCATCGTTGAATTCAATTTGCCAGGATTTTCTTTAAAATTTTTGCATCCGTGTTCATTAGGGAAATTGGTCTATAGTCTTCTTTATTGGTGCTGTCCTTATTTGGTTTTGGTATGAGTGTGATGTTTGCTTCATAGAATATATTTGGCAGTTTTTCTTCTCTCTCAATTTTTGGGAAAAGTTTTAGTTGTGCAGGCATTAGTTCATCTTTGAATGTCTGGTAGAATTCATTTATAAAGACATCAGGTTCTGGGCTCTTGTTTTTAGGCAGAGTTTTGATGACTGCTTCAATTTCTCTGCTTGTGATTGATTAATTTAAGTTCTCTACATCTCCTTTGTTCAATTTTTGATAGTTATATCTTTCTAAGAATCTGTCCATCTCATCCAGGTTGTATTTATTTCCAACATTGTTCATAGCAATCTCTTATTATCCTTTGGAATATTTTTGTGTCTGTTGTAATTTCTTCCCTTTCATTTGTGATTCTGTTTATTTGAATTTTCTCTCTTCTTTCCTTTGTGAGTTTTGCAAGGGGTTTATCAATTTCATCATTTTTTTCAAAGAACCAGTTTTTTATTTTGTTGATCTTCTGGATAGTCTTTTTGGTTTCTATGTTATTTATTTTTTCTTTTACTTTTGTTATTTCTTGTCTACTGATGGGTGTTGGGGTTTTTTGTTGCTCTTTTTCTAATTTTTCTAGTTGGTAATTAGGTTGTTTTTTTGAGTTAGTTTCTTGGTTTTTAATGTAGGCCTGTATTCCATGAACCTTCCTCTTAGATATGCTTTTGCTGCCTCCCAGACCTTTTGGAATGTTGTGACATCTTTGTTGTTTGTTTCGAAGTAAGTTTTAACTTCTTTAATTTCTTCAATTATCCATTCTTCATTTAATAGCAGGTTGTTCATTCTCAAAGTGTTTGCTGTTCTTCTTGCTTTCTTTTCATTGTTGATTTCTAGTTTGATACCTTTATGGTCTGAGTAAAAAGATTGTATTTTAATCTTTGTGTAGTTATTCATGTTTGCCTTATGGCCTAGTATGTGGTCAGTTTTAGAGAATGATCCATGTGCATTTGAGAAGTAGGTATATTCTTTTCCTTGTGGGTGTTGTGTCCTGTATATATTTATTAGGTCCAATTTGTCTAGGTCTTCCTTCTTTTAAGGCTTTTGTCCTTGTGTAGCTTTCATTTTTTAAAATCTGTCCTTTTTTGAGAGTGAGGTGTTGAAGTTTCCTACTACATATGTGTTTTCATCAATATTTGCTTTCAGTTCTCTTAGTAGTTGTCTTATGAATCTTGGTGCACCCTCATTTGGTGAATATATGCTAATAATTGTTATGTGTTTTTGATGGGTTGACCCTTGAACCTTCTTTATCTTTTGTCACTTTTCTTATTTTGAAATCTGCTTTGTATGCTATAAAAATGGCAACCCCTGCCTTTTTTTTTTGGGGGGGGGGGAGATTTGCTTGTAGATTTTTTTTCCATCCTTTTACCTTCAATCTTTGCTTGTCTTTTGGGATCAGATGTGTGTCTTTGAGGCAGCACAATGTTGGATTCTGTCTTTTAATCCAGTGTGCAAATCTGTGTCTTTTGATTAATGAGTTTAGCCCATTGACATTTAGAGTAATTATTGATGTTTGAGGTTCTAACATTGGGTTCCTGGTGGTCATTTGGGGTTCTGCTTTAGTTTCTTTTCTTTTTATTATTCATTCTTTTTATTCTTCTGTGGGTTTTGGTCTTAGGGCTTCTTGCAGGAGTTCTTGGAGTTGGTGTTTGGTGGTAGCAAATTTCTGAAGGCTTTGTTTGTCTGAGAACATTCTAATATTTCCTTCATAAAGGAAGGACAGTTTTGTTGGGTAGAGTATTCTTGGCTGGCACTTTTTGTCTTGGAGTGTTTTGAAGATGTGGCCCCATTCTCTTTTTCTTGGAGTGTCTCTTCTGAGAAATCTGAAGTCTGTCTAGTGGATTTTCCTTTATAGGTTATCTATTTCCTCTCATTATTCTCATATTTTTTTTTAATCTTTGGCTCTTGAAAGTTTTACTATGATGTGACTTGCTGTGTTTCTTCTTTCATTAAAGTAGTTTGGTGTCCCTTTTGCTTCCTGTATGTCTATTTTCATTTCTTTCTTCAGAATTGGGAAATTCTCCTCCATTATTTCATTGAAAAATCTTTCAGACCCTATGTCTTTCTCTTCTCATTCTGGGATTCCAATTACTCTTATATTTGTTTTCGTTAGGGTATCGGACAGCTCTCTGATTTTTTTCTTCTGCCTTTTTACTTTGTTTTTCTCTTTTTTTCTCTTTCTTCGTCCACTCTACTTCTGTATCCTCTAGTTTGCTGATTGGTTTTTGTCTTTCTTCTACTCTGCTTTCCTGGCTTTTCCCTGCATTTTTGAGCTCTTCTACTGCTCCTCTTATATATATATATATGTATATATATATATATATATGTATGTATATGTATGTATATGTATGTATGTGTATATATATACTGTATCTCCTGCAGCTTCTTATTTAGGGTTTCAAATTCATTTTTCTGTTCATCAATGATATTGCTCATTTTGCTGCATTCTTTTCTATATATTCCTGCTAATTCTCTTAGTTCATTGAAAGCTTCTAACCTCTCACTCTCCCTTTTCCCCCCTCTTCCCTGGCCTCTTTGAGTGCTTAAATCATGATTCTGAATTCTTTATCTCACATATAAAGCTTTTCTTCCATGTCACCATGTCATCCATGTTGGTTTCTGTAGATTGTTTATCCTTTGGTGGTGAGTTATTTTTCTTAGGGCTTGCTTGAGTATTTGTATTCTTCCTGTGTTTTCCTTTCAGACTTGCTCTACATATTGAGTAACTACTACTCTAGTATTAGATGGCAAGTTGAAGTCTATCTAGTTCTACCTTTGTGCTTTTGCTGCTGGGAGATTCTGTCTTTGTGCTTTTGCTGCTGGGAGATTATATTTTGTTTCTGTTGCCTATTTGGGGGGATGAATTCATTTTCATGAGTGGATGTGGTGAGTAGATGTGTTTTCTATTGTACTGTCTGTCTTTTTTCGTTGTTTCTCCTCTTTTAGATTGATGGGTTTTAATTATTTTTTTAGTACTTCCAAGCATCTAGGGCTTGTCATATAAACCTTTTTGATTGGGGTGTCTTGGCGCTCTTGGGTAGTGAGTGTTCTTGGTTCCCTAATCTGCACTGGTGCCATGCAGTGGTGCTGGCACTTCTGGACTGCTGGGATGCAAGCTTTTCTCTGCCAAGTTGGATTTCCCTGAGCCAGTAAAAGTCAGTATGCACGTAGTCTGAATAGCAGGGGCCCATTCAGTTGCAAAGATGGCAGTCCCACCATACATCCCAAGTGTGTTACCTTGCAACTGGAAGTAGTCTGGTGCTGGCTGGAGCCCTCACCTGAGCCTCACTGGGCTGCTGTGGTGCGAGCTCTTTGCCTCCAAGTTGGATTTCCCTGGGCCAGTTTATTTTCTACTTTATATATAATGCTTTTCACAAATGTTTGAACTTTTGCTGTCTATCTTTTGGTGTTGTGCTCATTTTAAACTAAAACAAAGAGACATCTGGGCTCAGAGAGTTGGTTGAATGTTATTCTGTTTCTGTGAGTCTTTCTAGGTGAGATTGATTGTCAGATGGATAGACAGAGCATTTGACAACCTTAAGTTTTTCTGACCTCATCTAATCTTATCCTTTCTCTGCCTATCTTTGATCTGAAAGATCCTCAATCTTTTACCTGTGATCTTAGACTTGAGCTGTTACTTTTATCAATGGTTTTCAGAGTTTTAGGCCCTCATAGTGGAACTGCAATTCTACCATATGTTCTCCTGGGTCTCCAGTTTGCTGACAGAGATATTGTGATTTCCTAGACTCCATAAATTCATGAGCCACTTCCTTGTAATAACTCTCTCTAACTATATCTATATATCTATACATCCATGTACATTCATGCACACAAACACACATATAATCTTTCCATTCTTTTTTTTTTTTTTTTTGAGACTAGTTCTCGCTTTTTTTGCCCATGGAACTGCAGGCTCTCATTGCCCAGGGTACCACAGACTCAAGCAATCCCCAGCCTCAGCTTCCCAGGTAGCTGGGATTACAGGCACGTGCCACCACACCCAGGTATTTTTTTGGAGCTAGGTCTTGCTGCGGGTCCCAGGTGGGACTCGAACTGTGATCCCTAGCCCCGACTGCTTCATTGGCTGAAGCTTATAGGCACGAGCCACTGTGCCTGGCCTCCATTATCTTTTTAAAGAGTATTATCTATATCTAGCTAATCAATCATCTATCATTATCATCTGCTAGATAATATCTGTATCTATATAGACATCTCTAAAGATATATCTCTAGATATTCCAGATTAATTCATATGGCATATTTTTTCCATCCTTTTACTTTTAACTTGCCTACATTATATATTTTAATTGAATTACCTGTAGTCAGAGGTGATTATTGTTTAAATTAATTCTTATAATGTCTGTCCTTTAGTTTGTGTTCTTGCATCACCTTTTTATGAAATTATTAATATGTTTGGATTTAGAATATTCCACTTCTTGATTTATCTGTTTCTTTTGTTGTTAACAATTTCCATTTCTTGCTTTATTTGGGTAATTGAACATTTTTAGTTTAGTACTTTATTGAGTGCTTTTCTTACTTTACCACTTTGTGAAGTTTTCTGGTCTTGTGGGTTGCTGGTTCTTCAGCTTTTGTTATTTAGTAATTGCTCTGAAAATTACAGTTGTTGTACTTAGTTTTTCACAGTCTATTTTGAAACAATATTTTATCACTTCCAATAGAATGTAGAAAATGTGCCATTCTACAGTTTCTCTGATCTCTCCCCTTTTGTTGTCATGGCTCATTTATTACATATGTGTACATTAAAAACATCTTTGTATACTGTTAATATTTCTGTTTCCTTTTCTTAAAAGTCAATTACAAATATGTTTTAATTTATTTATTTTTTATTAGAAATGAGAAGTCATGCTGATACATAACAACTTAAGGACATTCTATAGTGTGCCTAAGCATTTAGCTCCAGATTCTGGAAAAAAAAAAAAAGAACCAAGCATTCAATCTTTGAATTTCAACTGTCAAAAATTTGTAAGAAAGGTATAAAACTTAATGGATACCCTTTCACTCTTGAAGTTAATTAAAAGATAATCTCAAACAAGAAAAAGAAATGATAAAATTAGATTTTAAGCGGACATTTTGAATTATTTTAAAAAAGAATGGATTTTGATTACACTAAATATATTAACTTGATGCACTCTAAGGAGGCAAGATTAATAGAACCTATAAAGACATTATTTTAGAAAAAAATAATTCAGTAACTAAGTGTATCTTAGGCAGTTAGATATGATAGTATATATATGCAATATATATATATGTAAGCATTTATATTAAGAACAAGATTTAGTTATTTTGTATAGAGAAATGGAGATGTGATTTTAGATGTTGAGTTTCAGCTCTTCTGAGGAAATGATGGCTTATTGTTCAAGAAATATCTGATTCATTGGGCTTCTTTGCTAAGACAGTGGTCTTTTCTTTATACAACGATAGGTCATCAAGTATAGTCCATATTATTTTAAAATATTTTAGGTAATAAACAGATTTAAACATCACTTATTCTATACACATAGTACTTTTGAGGTGAAAGTCATTTATTAAAATAAGTCATTTGTTATAATTTTAGTCCATGTATTTATCAGTTTGAATCATTTACCCTAAGCCAGTTTTGGCAAAGGAAATGTTTTGTGCCTGTAAATAAATATATAAATAAATCTGTTTGGACTTTTACTCTTACTTTTCTAGTAACAAAGGACCTACTCTGTGAATGTTTGGGTAATGCTGTTATATGGATATTTGTCAATGGGTCCTGAAATTTTAAAACATATACCCTCTCTAAAAAGTAATAAGTGACTTTTCCAAAGGAGAAATATGGCTTAATTTTATAATTTTTACTTCATTAATTGTGTAAATGAAAGGAAAAATCTGAGTTTAAATCAGGCATACAAACAAATAAATAAAATAAATAATAAATAACAGCTATCTTGACTACTTAAACACTTAAGTAAACCCTGCCTTCAATTCCCAGTCTCAGAACTCCACCACTTATTCAAATTCAGTTGATTTGATGGCTATTTAAGGGTTGATAGAAAAACAATTTATTAACCAAACAAAATGGTAATGATTTTTTTGCACATTTCTTTAATGAAAGAAGAAAATGTAATATCATAAATTAGTGGGGAAAGATCATGTAAAAGTGCAAAGAAATACTTTGACAGTGTAAGTAATGGTTTCTGTAATAAGACCTCTTTTTAGCTGAAAAGGAAAGTAGAGAGTACATAATCATTGCTCAGTTGTCTGCCTTTATAGTCATTTTTTCTGTGGTTCATATCATTTTCCATGAGCCTGTAACTCCCCATGTGGTCTTTTGCAAATGCCACATTAAATTTTCTTAATATACTTTCTATGGTTAAAAATCTCAATTTGCCCATCCTTTGCTTCAGGACTTGATGAATCAGTTTACACCAGATGTTTATGACTAATCATTACATTTACCCTCCCTCTTAAAACTATTTTTACTTCAAGTATGAATGAAATCATGCAAACATTTTCATCCATAAGTCTATGAAGTTAAATAATGAAGAATGCATAATATTGCCCATATGCAGTGAAACTGGCATCATGTATTATCACATTATATAAACCTTCAATTAGGTGGCTTTTTGCTCCTGACATAATTTAACTAACAGCCCAAATAAACCATCCTTAGAGATACCCTATGTCATGTTCTAAAGAGATCTCTGGTTTCTATAGAAGTAATGAAAATGGAACTACCATTTGACGCAGCAATCACTCTTCTGGGAATCTACCCCAAGGAGACCTCAATGTGGGTACAAAAGGACACCTGTGCTCGGATGTTTATTGCAGCACTATTTGTAATTTCAAGAACATGAAAACAACCCAAATGCCCCCAAACAGATGAATGGATAAAAAAGATGTGGTATATATACACACAATGGAGTATTACTCATCAATTAAAAATGACAAATTTGATGAATTTATGGAAATGTACCCAGAAGAAATCATATTAGCAGAAATGAGTCAGAAAGAAAAAGACAGAAACCAAATGGTTTCACTAATATATGAACAACCAAATGAAAGTACACAACAGGAGGGTGGGGACCAGCTGGAGCAGTTAGGGCGGAGAGATGGTGGGTGACCCCCAGGTATTAAAATGATGTGAAATATATATATATATTATTCAATAAAAAGAAACAAAAAACATAAAATCATAAATGGATGTTGAATTTTTAAAAAAAATCATCCTAGTGGGCTATTTTCATTGTATTTTTGGTAGCCTGAAATTATTTTGCTAAACTATAATTTATTATTTCTGTTACATTGCTCAAATGTAAAATTTTTAAATTACAAAATGATAACAACTATAAAATATCTACTTAATGGAATACTATAAAATGATGTAACATTTTATTAATACAAGAAACACATATGAAGGTATATTTATTTTGTTTTATTACACTTTTTTATATTTTAGTTAATATTTCTACTTCTGTACCAAAAGCTTTGTTTTCTTAAGTACCTCAAGATATTTGACATTTATTAAAATAGTACTATATTCAGATACATTTAATTAAACACCATGATTCTTACTATGTGCTCTTTATAATTAACTTTTCATGAAAACAGAACATCACACTGACTGGGCATATCAGAGAACTTAGTCTTGTATATTTACAAGGCAAAGACAATAAGGCTTTTACCTACACACTCTTAGTGTGCAAATAGATCACCAAAGAACTTCTCATCACATTCCACTTCGGTGTGGGTATTTCTGGTCAATGATTTTAAATAAACATGACATGGATTTTGGATCTTAGCAAAGCATTAGTTACTGAAGTGAGACTCTCCAGAACTCTTTCCTCTGACAGGGCAAGAGGGAGTATTCAAGAGAAGCTATCCCATTCATCCAGGGCCTTCAAATTGCCATGAGTCAATGACCCTCAAGCAACTTGCACTGAGCAAGTCATGTGAGGGGCAATAAAATATGGTCCATTAAAAGGAAATGTGATTTGAGGGTTGCTTTCTATCACAGCACAGCTTAATTTGTCCTGGTGAATTTGTTCTCATTTTCTTCTCTTTCTGTCTCAAGATGTACAGCATTCCCTCCTGAGTTCTGGAATGGCAACATAGTTCTATAATATATATTATCTGTATAAATTTCTAAGAAATCTGAATTAATGCATTATGTCTACATAATTGATACACACCATTGTGACAGTTTTGCCTGTCACTTGTGATCCATCTAACGTATACTTTGTGTCTCCTTAATGCACCTACAGACACAAGCTGTAAATTCTTTGACTTCCTGTATCATCTTCCTCTTGAGAAAAATCAAAGAACTTAGAATGATTAGACAATTAATATGTATAGTGTGCTAGAAGCCATCAAGGCTTCTAAAAAAATCATTAGAACTATTTATAACTGTGCTTTAGTGAAATGCAAAATTAGCTCATCCATCAGGAGAACCTTTCCTTCTACATTATTCTGACCTGGAAATATATAGGGCAGATCCTTTGAAACCCATGAAACTGATTCAACTGTAATGAGGAATTTCAAAATAGGTCAATGAGCAATTTTATCAGTAATCAACTTTACATTTAGGAATCATACATGTTTTAACCAACTGTGGACTCTAACACAATGTTTAACATACACAAATAAAGGAGTTTGGTAAAGCATGGGGGTAGAAAATCTAGTGTAAGTCTACTTTGTATTTATTTTTGATGTTTTAGAGGCAAATAACAGCCATTTTGTCAGGATACTAATTTGAGTTACAATTTATCTTCAGCTCTTCCCAAGAAGGGGAAATGGAAAGGTGTCCCATAGTTGAGAAAGAATTGACAACCCTCATTAAATGCTATAAATAACATTCATCTAAGGATTCTTGATCTCTACTGTATAAGTTTTTCACCTAAATTTCTAAATTTTAAATTGAATGAAATCTTAGAAGTAAATGTGATTAAGATATACAGGAGTAGAAAAGATGAGTAGATCTTATAAGAAAACTCGGGGTGGGACAGGGGGCAGAATACAATACATAGAAAATACTGGACACATAAAAATTATTCTTAAAAAGATGGAAACAATACATCATAAACTGTAAAAATAAAATATACCTGCCATAAATTAAATGTGAATGAACTAGAAACTCCTATTAAAATGTAGAGGCTTGAAAGATTTCTAAAAACAACAGGAAAATGATGTGGGAAGGTGGAAAATAAAGTACTGAGCGTAGCTATTAAAGTTAACATGCAAGTTAATGTCAATAAACAGAATACAAGAAAATGTTACACAGAAAGAGGTAGAATGAAAAAATAAATATCAAAATCTGTATGCATGAAACAGCAATCCAAGCATGAAGCAAAGCTACTATATGATAAGAACTTAAATTCTTAAAAATTATATGTCAGGAGAGATTTCAATATATTGCTTTATAATTAGAAAAACAATAAATAAAGGTTAAATGCATAGGTTAAATGCTATTTTTCATCAAATTGAATAATTATAAATATATATTTATAGATCTGGCATCATGTATCTAAGTAGAACCTAATAATTTCTCTAAGCACAATGGTCACTAAAATTAAAAAATAAATACTATAATAGATAAAAATTTTAGCTAATTAACTAAAAAATAGATACTTAGCAAGATAAATGATCAGATCAAATACAATAAATGAAAAATGCAATGATGAAATCAGAGAAAATAACTGAGTGGAAATTAAGAAAGTCACTATTAGAAAATCCTTAGCATTTTTCTTTAGAGAATTTATTTTATATATATATATACATATATATGTATATATATATATACATATATATGTATATATATATATACATATATACATACACACACATATACAATATTAGATGCTGGTACACCTGGATACCAGCTAAGAAAGAATGAGCTGGAATTCATTACACATACACATTTTTCAGGGATCTCAGAAAGATGTCAGGCAGACTGGCTTTTTGAATCATCACTCCCTTCAGAGGACCCTGAAATCAGATTGGGGAATCTGAGGGAAGTAGACACAACTGGAACAGAACTGGCAATGTGAAGACCAGTGTCACAGCAAGCAGGATAAACAGGACCCTCCAGCAAAGATAGGAAAGTGAAGAAACAGTAGGGAAAGGTCCCAGTCCATTGGCATAAGAACCATCATTCCCGTGGCCAGCGTCCAGCCTATTCAACTGTTGAGGAAGCCACATACGGATATGTGATTAGGTGCTGCAGTGGGGAGAACTATTTGTCTGAGCTTTGACAACCTCTCAGTGAGTTACAGAAAATACCCATTCTACCCACTTGGTACCCTCCATCCCACTCTATGCCTAGAAAGATGATGCAAGTAGCCAGCATATACTCACTTTGCCCAGTAGTAAATTTGGTGCTTGTCTTCGGTGGATGTAGAGAAAAAGGAACACTCTTGCCCTGTTGGTGTGGGGACATAAACTAGTTCAATTCATTTGAAAAACAGGTGGAGGTTTCTCAAAATATTAATAATTTATCTAACACATGATGTGAAATTCTACTTTTGGGTATCTACTTGAAGAATGTGAAAACATTATTTCAAATATCTATCCCTATGTTCACTGCAGCACTATTTACAATAGCCAAGTCATAGAAACAGCCTAAGTACCAAGCAACAGAGGCGTAGATTCGAAAAATGTGTTGTGTATCTGCACAAAATAATACTACTCAGTCACAAAAAATATTATGACTTTTTAAAAAAGTGATTTGCTGGGGAAACAAACTATTACAGTTTGGTTTACCTTAATATGATACAGATAAGTTTTCACTACTCTGTATGGAGACAGCAATGCTTCATCTAAACTTTGTTCATTGCAAAGAATGATCTTCAAGCAGCCCAATATTACTATAATTGGAGTAAATGTTCTAAACTATGAATACAATATGAAAAAACATACAAACCATCTTTGTCAAATATTGTATGCAATCTATAAACTTTATTTTCATTCTATGAATGAACAGCAATACCCTTTTCCCAAAATCAATGTGAGCTAGAGGCTGCTTTTGTGGTGGTTTAAAAAAAGATCATTTGAGACAAAAAATAACCCTCTGGGAATTTCTGTAATGAAAAATAACCTAAGTGAAAAGAAGAGTGCAAACAAAAGAAGAATTCAGGCAACCATTCATTATATTCACACTTATGGCACAGAATTGAAGTAGGGAGACTTCTTTTTTCTAAATAATGCATTAATCCTCAACTCTTTGTGGTTTCCATTGAACATCCTTGATTGATTTTGTTGTTTGTTGAAATGTAACTTATCAGACAATCATTTCAGCACCCGATTTCCCTGCCATGCTTAGGAAGGAAAGGGCACTTTGGGATATTGGTCTATTTACGTCAGTACTACAAAAGTATCAGATTATATAACAGAAGCTTTTAATAATAAATATTATGTCCTGAAAAAATTGAGCTCCTGACATGCTTTACAATTTATTCTCTTCACAACTGAGACTACTCTGATTCAAATAATTTCTTCTTTCTGTAGCCTCCACATATAGGATAAGAGAAGAGAATTATGAAAGTTATGGTTTGGATAGTGAGTGTGAAACAATGTACAGGAAAATACACTCAGTATGAAACACCAATTAAATTGTTATTGAAGCATCTCTACATTGTTTTCCATAGTGATAGCACTTGTTTATATCTTCACCGGTCATTTGTGAGGGTTCCTTTTTCTCTCCATTTTCTCTGTTAGTTAGTGGATATATCAGAAAATGTTCATTACTTAACAAAGGCTGTTAAGATTTAGAAGGTTAAATCCTGAATGAACACAAGAGGATGGAAAAGCTTGATGAGTGCATGTGAATTTCTTCTCCATCATGAATAGATAAGTTCCTAGAATTAGATGAACGATGGGAGAAACAATTCACTGAGATTTGCATTTAGGTGGATGAATGAAGTCATTCATTTGGCAGAATGAAGGAGAGTGGAAAAGAGTTGTGTTTTTACTCTCTAGTTTAAAATTAAACAGATACCATTAATTCTGCTTCAGCCTGCATTATAGTCCTCTCCATGGAAAAACAATAAGCAAAAATTAGAATAAAATTGCCTTAATGCAGTTAGTTGTCTCTTGTGTTCTGTGCCACAGTCATTTTGCATAAGTACATTTATACTAAAGGAATTATAACTTCTGATCAGTATTCACTTTTCAAGGGCGAGTTTAATATCATCATGTTCCAAATGTTTCCCCAATATTCAAAAGTTGTTATCCTTCTTTTTCTGAAAGTCTGTACCCTAGAGAGTTTAGATATTATAAGATATTTATAGATCTCTCACTTTGATTTCACTCTAGGTTTTTAAGTATAGGCTTCATGTTTAATCGTTTACCTTTGTATTTCTTACGGTGGAGTCTTGAATTGAATAAAGATGTCAATAAAAGTAAGTGAAAGTAATTTCAGATTGGAAATTCTCAATGTTTTATAGAGTAACATCATGCTTACCAGTACCTGGTACCATGCAAAAGAAAGACTCATAATATATGCATATGCTTATATTGAAGGAAGATAAGCATATAATTATGAGTTATATCTTTTACATGGTACCAGTTTCAGGAATATAATAAATAGCAGAAATTTTCTATCTAATAATATTAAAAACCCAATTCCATTGGCTTTTTCTACCCTTTGCCTTTATGTCACCTTTTCTGAGGATCTCAAATACAGTATGAATATAGGTTTTTGGTTGTGTGTGCTTCTTTCCTTTTTTTGCTTGTATGTTAATTCATTCAAGCTCTATGGCTTCACTTGCATCAGCATTGTGAACTGGAAGTACAGAACATTTAAGTGCAATTGACATGAGTAAAGAGTCTAGATGACTTAGACTAAAATATAGGTTGATTTGTTTCTTTTGACATCAAAATACCTTATTTTCCCTCTTCAACTACCCATTTAGTAATAATAGTGCATTTGGATAATGCCTTTGGCTTTCTAAAAGCAAACATAAGTGGTAGTTAGAGAAAATGGAATGGAGTCTATTCCACAGAAACTGAAGAATAAAGAATGTCTAGTGATTTCCCAAGAACATACACAGTCAATAGTCAGAAACTACAGGGCAGCATTCAAACTTCTAGTTCATTGCTCTTTTTTTTCATACATAATGACATTCAAATGGTTATAAAGGAAATTAAAAAAATGACATTTATTATGTGTGTCTACTAAGGGCTATGTTTTGGCTAGGATATTACTTTAAATGCTTCAAATAATGTCTATAAAATATATCATCCTGATTTTAAAGGAGAAACCACATTGAGTAGGGTTAAATGGATAGTCTGACATCAAATTATTTGTTTCTATGGAAACTGACACCTCCCATAATTTCTTTTCTTATTCAGTTTAATAATTCTCTCAAATTATATTTTTAGCGGATACCAACTAAATTATGTCATTACAGACATGAACAATTCAGTAAATCAATAAAGAAGGAATTCTTCCAAACACATTTTATGAAGTCAACATTACACTGTAGTACCAAAAGCAAACAAAGAAGTCACATGGAAAATGAAACTACAGTTCAATATCTCTAATGAACTTAACACAAAAATCCTTAATAAAAGCTTAACAAAATGAATTCAGCAATGGATTAGAAAGATTATACAACATGATCAAGTGGGATTTGTACCAGAAACACAAGGATGTTTCATCATCTGAAAATCAATCAATGCCATTCACTCCATCAACAAAAAGGGGGAAATAATACATGATCATATCAGTAGATACTGAGAAAATACTTGATAAGATTTACTGCCTATTAATGATAAAATTCTTTAAAATTTTGAGAGAAATGGGACAGATTTTAACATAATAAAAGCTATATATGACAAACCCATAGCTGGTATCATGATGAAAAACTGAGTCACTAAGATCTGGTACAAAGATGTTCACTTCATCACTATTATTTAACATGGTATGAGAAGTCCTAGCTAGAGCAATTAAGTAAGAGAAAACATAAAAGGGACCCAAATTGGGAAAAAAAAGAAGTAAAGCAATCAGTATTTGTAGATGATATAACATACACGGAGAACCCTAAAGACACCACAGAAAATCTAATTAAAACAATAAACCAACTTAGTAAAGTGCTAGGGTAAAAATCATATAAAAATCAGTTGCCTTGCTATCTACACATAATGAAATAAAAGAAATTAAGAAAACCTTCTCATTAACAATCTTACCAAAAAAATATCTAGGAATAAATTAACAAAGGAAGTAAAGGACATACAGAAAGAAAGTTATAAACCATTATTAAAAGAAATAAAAAGCACAAATAATTGCATGTTTATATATATTCCCTGCATATGTATAGGAACATTCAACATTATCACAGCAATTTATAGAGTCAATGTAATATCAATACAAATCCCAATTACATTTTTCAAAGACATAGAACAAAAGTCATTAAAACTCATATGGTACAAAGAAATACTCAAATAAACAAATTTTCCTGAGTAACAAGGGGAAATATGGAAATATCACACTTGTGGATTCAAACTACTCTTAACAGTTTAAATGATTAAAACAGTCTGGTATTGGAAAAATAGATGTATGCTCAAATGGAAATTAAAGGAGAGTACAGAAATAATAAAATCATATTTATGGACAACTTATCTTCAACAAAGGTGCAAAGTGCTGAAGGTAATGATTCGGTGTAATCATTCACTCTTTCCTTCAACACTGCAATGAGGAAAGCATTTTCAGCAAGCTGTGCTGTGAAAATTGGACTTCCACATGCAAAAGAATGAAACTCTTTTGCATGTGGAAGTCCATTATCTCATACTATACATGAATATCTCTTAAATATGGATAAAAAGGCTTGTATCTAAGACCTGAAATAATTAAACCAAGAACAGTAAGTCAGAAGGAGAAAAATAAATACTGCATGGTTTCACTTATGTGAAAGAATCAGACAAAGACAAACTTTAAAACTGACCCTTGAAAGCTGAACATATATCTGAGACATTCAGGAGGTAAGGGGAAGAAAGAAAAGAGAGGGGGAGAAAACAGGGTGGAAAGAAAACACAGTGAACTACAGTGATAGACTAATGTTCTTTTGTGGTAGGAGATCACATCTGTGGGAAGAAAACCTGTATCATGAAAAAAAAAAGGTCCTAAAATAATGGAATGTCATTAACAAAAATGGAAAATAAAAGGTACATAAACAGTATTTTCAGTGTCTTCTGTGTTACATAGCACTTCTAAGGTCATAGTCTACATACATTATCTACTTAACTTATGACTCCAGAGCTATAGCACAATTTTCACATCTTTTTTACTTTTACTTATTGTACTTAAAGTATATATATCATAATACAATCTGCATCTTTAACTATAGAATCAATTCAACACATAGCTGTTTGTTAGCAGAGATTGATTGATTAATTGCTGCCATACTTTTGTAGCCTGAATTTGATTTATTTTCTTTGTGAATCATTTCTAGTAATAGAATTAATTCACTTGGCTTTATGACAACAGATATCAAGGTCCTAACTGCAGTCATTTGGTTTTCAATGAAACCATAGTGTTGTATTCAGTCTCACTGATTTGAGCATTGTATTAAATAACAAGTCAAATTAAATGCCACTGACTTCTTTTTCAACTTTGAAAAGTAATAAAAGACCCACCTGATCATTCATGAGGTAAGGAAGAGTTTTATCCACTAAGGTTTGTTGTTGAGAAGAATAGATCAAAGAATTAATTTGTTTACCTAATCATCTTTTTCTACTAGAGATCTACAGTCTCCTAAGTAACTGCCATGTAGCCCCACATTCACACAGACCTTAGTACAATCTTCCACTTTGCTACATCTTAGGGACAACCTAGGATCAGTGTCATGTACTTAAGCTAAGAAATGGTAGCAGAAGTGTTTGAGAAATACAATCACCTTTTTAAATTTCTTAACACAAAGTTAGAATCTTTGAAGTTAGATTCCATAAGCCCCAAATAAGGTTAAGATATTTGCTTGTTCATCCAGCTAGTGATTTTTGTCATCTTTCTCAAATTACTATAATTTTAGAAATATAGTATCCTCCCCTTAAATCAATCTTATCTAATACTCAAAATGCAAACAACTACTCAAGGTAGAAATGTATGCTTTATTTATTACTAGAACCACTAGCTGCAACAAAAGTCTCAATGATAGTGTAACAAGTGACTCAGGATAATCAAAGTGAGGACTAGAATCTAGAAAAGATTAGAGAGATTTAATTTTGTGAGAACTGTTCCAAAAATCACAGGTTTGAATTCAGATTAGAAACCTTTCAAATTAGCAAACTTAAAAAAAGGAAATGTGAGTCACTGATGGTAAAAGTACAATTGTTCCTGAGTGTGGGACTTTATGTACAGAAGGTAAATTCTAGGATTTTATGATTTAATCATTTTCCAGGCTTCTAACGAATGGTTTTTGGAATGCAATTACAGTTACTCATTGTTAAAATCATCTTTAGTTGGTTCCTTGGTGTTTAGTGGAGGCTTAAGTTTGTTCTATCAAGCCAGGCAAGGTGGCTCGTGCCTGTAAGCTTCAGCCTATGAAGTGCTAGGGCTAGGGATCACGGTTTGAGTCCCGCCTGGGGCCCGTAGCGAGACTTAGTTCCAAAAAAATAGCTGGGCGTGGTGGTGCATGCCTGTAATCCCAGATACCTGGGAAGCTGAGGCTGCGGATTGCTTGAGTCTGTGGTACCCCGGGCAACGACAGTCTGCAGTTCCACGGGCAAAAATAATGAGACCTAGTCTCAAAAAAAAAAAAAAAAAAAAAAAGTTTGTTCTATCACTAGGTACCAGGTGACTCCTTCACAGAAGCTTGTTCTGATTTTAAATCTATGGAGAAAGATTTCTAAATTTCTAGACCATGAAGTGGGGTTCCAGATCACTTAGGATATAGTCACAGAGTGAAACAAAAGTCCCCTTCTTTTTTGTTACAGCCTTCAAGATCCTCTTCTCGGTGGTTTATAAGGGTTTCAATTTTCATATGAATTAAGTGGGGAGATTTGGGGGAAAAAAAGCCAACTGTTGGGGTATCATTTAGTAGAGTTAAAACTTAAGCCTCTGCACTTTGCTCAGCTGAACCATGCTGCGAGACACAATTGATAAGGAAGGGAAAGCAGTAGAATCACCATGGAAACTTGGCCAACGATTCACATGACCAATAAGAGGCTATCTCGAGCAAGGTGGAAACAGCTAACAGAGCCAGACAAGGCACTTCCTCTGCAGAAGGCCCACCCAAACCTGATATCCCAGCAGACAGCACCTGGCAGAGATCATGGAAAAAATCCTGCAGACAGATTATAAAACAGAGGCTCACACTCTTCGTGCGGCATAGACGGTATCTCGGGTCTGACCCTCTGTCTCTAGCAGGGTATGCCAATAAATCTGCCTTTTTCATGTCTCCACTCGGTTTCTGGTGAATTCTTTCATCCTTTGGCCCTCACTCCACATTAGACTAAAACACAACCTTGCTGAATCTACTGTAGATCTTTTTAAGTGAGATTATCTGCATTCAGTAGCAAGATAGCTATATATTTTAGAATCTAAACCATTTCTATCGTAGGCAATTACATACTTGTATTTGGGAAACACTTTCACTTCATGAACATTAATTTGTAACATTTGGGCTTTCAATAAGCAGAAAAAATTTATTTGCGTGAATTGGCAAGTTATTTTACATAAACGTTAATTTGAAATTCATGGTTTAGCGCCTTTATTTACTTACAAAAAACGATCCTTCTTCAGAAGACTCACAGACAATGAATAAAACTTGCCCTGGATCAGGATGTAAGAACAGAGCAAACAGAATCAGAATTTTTATTCTGAATTCTGCTTCAGAATTGTTTCTAGAGTAAAAAGCATGATCTTTTCAGTGATTGTTTATCTATTTTTCCATTGGAAAACCAGCATTACCAGTTTCTGCAGTTCTGTGTGCTCTAAGACTCATAGACCTTAAAGCCAGACAATTGTGAAGTCAGAATGTTATTAAACTTAAGTGTAACCCCAACTGTAAAATCTGAATTATAAATACCTGTTCCACACAGATTTAAATGGTATAATATTGCTGGATTTAAAGCAGATAATATTCTCATAACATACTGTTTTAGAAAAATGTTAATTTCTCTAAGTACCCCCAGATACATTGTCATGAATTTTATGTACTTGCATTTTAATGTCTCTGAACACCGCTATTTGCAAAGAATGATATTCTAGTAAGAGAACTATGGCTCCCGGGTAATAAAGCTTGACTATGTATAGAGTCTTTTAAATTCATTGAGTCAAATTTTTGCTAATAATTGGGCAAGATTCTACTACACAGATATACAGCACTATTAGCAGAAACTAGCTATGAAAACAAACATGGTAAGAAAGCAACCACATGAATGCACTGAAGAGTGAATAAACAGTGATGGAAAATTTAAGAGTCTATGTATGGAGACAAAGGTAGTCCAAAAAAAGAGAAGAGTATAGATATTGTAATTCTTAGGTAAATGTGTAAATGTAAACCAACTATTTTGCTAGTTGGCTCTTAATTGATTCCTCTAGTTTGCTCTTAATTTCCATACAATTTTTGAATTTTTCTAAGGCTAAATGCATAGCATTCTTTTGTACTTTTAGTGTTTATCAATATAATACATATGATTATCATCATATAAAGGACAAGAAAGGGCAGTGGAATATGACTGCAAAATGCCTGTATTTTATACATAGCAAAGCAATATTATACTAACTTATTTGTGAAAGTTAGGAATTTATGAGTTAAAAGAAATATTAAAATTAAAATGTGATTTTAAAAATAGTAAGATAATCTAAAATAGAGGAAAATTGAAGAGAAATAAAAGAACAAAAAACCCCACGCAAAAATAGAAAATGGTAGACCCAGTCTCAACTGTACTAATAATTATATAACTATACTAAGAAAATGTTAAATTAATAGAAGAGCTTACTGAAATTTAAAAATAAAAGGAAGATTTAATTATATACTGTCTATGAGGTATATACTTTAAAAATAAAAATAAAAATGCATTGTTTTCAATGTATGTAACTGGTAAACAGTATAAGAATGGAATGGCTAGATCAATGTCAGATAAAATATATTTTAAGGAGAAAAGTGTATCACTAATAAACTGCTAAATAATTATGAAAGAATCAATTCATCCAAAAGATGAAATAATCATGGGATAAATTTTTTGCCTAACAACTGAGCTTCATAACTCATAAAACAAAAAATTGATTCAATGTTAAAAAAAATGGAATTAGAAAAATAAATTTGGACAGATTAAGACTTGTGTGATTAAGTTTGTAATTCAGACCCCTTCCAAAAAGAAAAAACATCAGTTTCAGATTATTTCACAGTTGAGTTGTACCAAATGTTTAATTTAGAATCAACACAAATACTACAAAATCTCTCATCAAAAATAGATACTAACAATTCCCAACTATGTGAGGCCAACATAAACAGAGTCAAAAATCCTCAGCAAAATATAAGCAAATTAAATCTAGCAATATACACCATAACCAAGCGAGATGCATGCCAAAAAAGTGAACTCAGTTTAACAAAATCCACAAAATTCAGTCACTATAATACACCATATTAACAGAATAATGAATAAAACTGCATGATCACAATGGAGGCAACAAAAGAATATGAAAAAAATCCAACACCCTTTCATGATAAAAATCTTTAGCAAAGTAGTAATAGATCTACTTCAACACAACAACAGTCATGTTTGAGACACCTACGGTCAACATCCTACTTCTTGGCAAAATACTGTATTTTTTCCTTGAAAGATCAGGGATAAGATAAGGATACTGAGGCCTGGCACGGTGGAGTGTGCCTGTAAGCAGCAGCCTAGGAATATGCGGCGGGGACCAGGGATTGTGACTCGAGTCCTGCCCGGGAACTAAGAAGACTAAAAAAAAGTTCCAAAAAAAATAGCTGGGTGTTGTGGCGTGCGCCTATAATCCTACTTACCTGGAAAGCTGAGGCTAGGGATTGCTTCTGTCCTTGGTACCCCGGGCAGTGTGAGCCTGCAGTTCCATGGGCAAAAATAGTGAGACCTGGTCTCAGAAAAAAAAAAAAAAATAGATAAGGATACTGAATGTAGCCATGTCTCTTCTGCACTTTTGTGGAGGATTTAGCCAGTTCAACATGGTTAAGGAAAATAAAATGCCCTCAAAACCCTGCAGTACACAACAAACTTGTGATCAACATAATCTCATGTGCTTTTCAAGTATGTTTTCTCTGAAGCAGGAGAATGTGACATTTTCCCCTAGGTTATACAACCTGAGCATGTGTAGTGACTAAACTAACCCTAGACTGAAATCTGGTCAGTCTGAAACAAGAGACTAATGGCAAGAAAACAAAGTGACAGAAAAGGGAGAGACCAGACTAAGTTTCAAAGTGATGGCTCTATCACAGGGAAGGTCTGATTATCTGGAAAATAACTTCTCCATCTGTGAACCTATTTGTGAATAATCCATCAAACTCCTCCAAGTTCATAACATCCTTACTCCTGGCTGTTTTTCTCCCTCCTCTTCCATAAAGTTGATCTTAGCCCTGAACCAGGAAGACAGATTTGAGTTTTGCTTCTTGTCCTTGCTGGTTGACTTCCTAATTAATCTCTTTATCCTCTAAAAAGTCACTTTACAGTTTTGACCTCCATGTACTTCTGGCAAAAAGCTCAGTAACACATTCAGAATTAAAACCATAAGTGTTTATTCAGATCAGATCTTATACTATTCTAAAGAATGCCCTGAACAACCATTAAAAGTAATGAGTTTGGCAAGTTTCAGGATACAAAGCTGATAGACAAAAGTCAGTTGGGTAAATATGGGCATCAAAGTTCTTGGATAAGTCTAACATAGATTATAATAGTCTTAATGGAACTAAAATTTTAGTGCAACCTGTGTAAAAACAGTAAGATTGTTTTTTCTTAGAATTGATCATAGAGTTTTCAGTATGCTGGCATAATTTTCCTGGAAGTGAACAAGTTGATAATAAGTTATACTTGGAAAATATGCAAAAATAACTGATGGATGATAGTTGACATGATAAAGGAAATAATAAAAGAAATAGATGATAATTAGAATCTTATGTAAATTATGAGATTGCTGGTTCAAAGGTATTTCCTTGTGCTTATAAGCCAAAATTCAATTTATTTAAATAAATTTAAATAAAGGAAATTAAAAGGAGATATACTATATGTATTCTACTTAACACATACTGTAGCATCTCTAAATGTGTAATAAGCTATCTTTTGATCCTTGAGAGAAATATTTTCTCCCACATTGATAAAGTAGACAAATAAACATTTCATTCCAACATTTTTAGAGGACCTTAAATAGTCCTTGAATAAAAAAAATATTGCCCAGATGTTTCATAATTTGATTTTAAATAGCAAAATTGTTACATGTGAGAGAACAGTAATTTTCATCATCTGTTTTCTTCATCTAATTGCCTTCTTTGACTGTAGAATGGAAACAGGTTCATACTAGGGATTCTCAATAATTGTATGAAGATGATAATTAGGGCTTTATATAAATTATGAGATTACTGGTTCAAAGGCATTTCCTTGTGTTTATATAGTAAAACACAAATTATTTAAGTAGAATTGTCTTGAGGGGTTTAGGGAGTACTTATGTATCTTTTTAATTGTTTGGTTCTTGTTTGTTTTATCACAACACTTAATTTCTCCTTTTGCTTTTTATTTACCTTTACCACCATGTTGATTATTTGTATATCTCAATTTGACTAGGCTGGAGTACACAGTTATCCATGAAACACTAATATAGTGTTGCTATGAAAGTATTTTGTGAATGTGGTTAATATGTGTAATGAGTTGACATGAGATTACCTTGATAATGTGAGTGGGTCTCATTCAATTAGTTGTGAGAACAGACTGGAATTTTCTTGAGGAAGAAAATATCTATTTCAGAACTGCAGCCCTTGCCCAAGAGTTTTCAGTCAGCTGGCCTTCCTTTATATTGCACATTTGTAACCTCAATAGTCATTCAACTCAATACCTTGAAAATAATCTCTTCAACCACCAAATCTGAAATATTTTCAGCATTTCTCCCATATAATCTAAATTCTATCTCTCAGTCTGTCTCTCTGACTCTCTCTCTCCTCTCTTGGATAGGACTAGTTACTTTTCATAAAAAATATACAGGTTTTAAAGTTTACCATCAATGTGCTTTTTCCTCCTGTGGCTAGACCATTATCTTTTAATCCTTTGCATCTTAATGATAGAAATAAAGCCAATGACCTGTGTTAAGATAATTTCAAGGGTCAACAAGTAAATGAAGAAAGTATAATTTGAGGCATGTGAGGTTTTCTGCATCACATTAAGTAATAACCTACTCATAAGTCTGTACAGAAAAGCAAGATTGAAACAATCTATTTAGGATGCCATGAGAGGAGATTATCATGTTTTCCTCCCCCTAAAAAGCTGACTGGGATAATCAAAGTTCTTAGTACTATCTATACTACCCTAAGGCTGCTGGGGAATATTTTTAAGAATCTCCTGGGACGGAGATAAAAGATTTCTAGATTAAAATATCATGGAATTCTATCAGAAACATGTTTAGTAACTTTCCCTGTTTTCCTCAGATTAGGTTTGCTTCCATGCCTCTTTGATATTCTGTGTTCATCAACATGGTTTTCAGGTAGAATGTTTACTTTTCCCCATGAGTCTGGCTCAAGTCTATCTGAAGTGTGTAGCTTTCATGTTGTTCTGACTTTTATGATCAGTAAGGATAAATGGATGTAGATTCTGAGGAAACATCTTCCCCCCAGCTGTGTAGACTTGTGAGTCTGCACTCTCACTCTTCATGACTGAAGGAGTCAGGGCTCTTGAGATCATTCAAATGGGATAGAAGATTTAGGCAAGTATGGGAGAGAGGGTCGGAACATGTTAAATAAGAACAGTCATGTGCAAGTATGAAAGATGAAATCAAAAGAAAAAACTGTGTGATCTAGTCATTTGATTGCTGAACTCCGTTTGCATACGAACATGGTTTCAGGTGTGCTTTGTTACCGTGATCTTACCTGGTTGCTGACTAGCGAAGTCGCAGAAGGAACTTTGGCGACACAAGCAAGTAAGTGGAAAAAGGCAAATTTATTTAGAAAAATGGGTATGAGAAGAGGGTTATAACAGAGAAAAGGAAAGGAACAAAACTTAGAGGGAATCCCTGGCCCACGGGTCAGGCAAAAACCCAAAGCGGAGTCATACCTCACGGATTTTATCTCCAATTCTCCTAAAGCAAACAACCCATCAGTTTTGCTGAAATTGGCTGATGCCACTGTGCCAAGGCTTAGTTTTCAGCTCGTGAAACGGACATGTCCTTGCCCGGAAAAGCCCCATTAGCTCCTCATCTTTCTTAACCCAAAGGTGTCAGGTGTTTCAAATTTGGTGCCAAATTTGAACTAGTCAAAAGCAGGATTAGTTCCTCTGCTGTGGAATTTGGTTTCTTTGTCCTGATTCTCCTGGTTTCCAAGGCTTCTGCTATGCTGTCAGGACTCATTTGAACTGCACATGTTAACAACAACAACAACAAAATCAATTGCATAATTCCTCTTATAGGAAGTATTTAAATGTTCATTCAAACTCATGGAAACAGGCAGTTGAATGATGATTGCTAGGGACTAGGGAGAGGGGAAAGTGGGCTGTGAAACACGTTAAGTTTACATTTAATGAGATGAATAAGGTCAAGATCTGCTGTATAACCTTCTGACTGTAGCTGACAGCATTGTAGTAAACACAGAATTTTTTAAAGAGAATAATTTTCATGTTCAGTTCCCTTAACACACAAAAAGTATCTACTATCAAAATGCTATTTATAGATAGCAAAATAAGTCAGTAAGAAAAAATTGATTTAAATTATTTAAAAATATTTAAGTTAAAAATTAAACACAATTATAATTACAATATTAAAAAGTCATATATATGAAATCAACATTGTAGAGAATTAATTCTTTGCCTAATTAGCATTTTATGCAATAGTGATAATGAATCTTAGACACATATATTAGTTTGCTTCTTTTATAAAGTTTAATTACAGTAATAAATATAATTGCAATTTATACCTTTTATTTTACTCCTATTTAAGAAATGAAGTGAGTTTTTTCTCACTAATGTTATATATCTTACATGCTGTTACAATATTTTTAGCAATAAGTATTTCAAACATATACAATCATAGTATCACTACTTAATTTGTTAAGTTGCAAGAATTTTGAGCAGAGCTCTTCTTCCCAGGCCAGGATTCTGAAAAATATATGGTAAGAAAGAAGTAAGATTTCAGTTTATGTAGACATCTATTTCTAAGGAAATCTTTTGTTGACTCAATTGTCTTCAAAATACCTCTCCCCTCAATCTTATTTGTTATAATTCTTCATGGTTCTTATTACTTTTGTTTAAGAGAAAGCACTTTGTTTTTATATATGTTGAAACTTGTAGACTATATAGTCTATTAGACTCTATAGACTATTAGAACTTGAGTTCACTATATAGTCTATTGTTGTTGATTATATAGTCTAAGGTTATAGTCTTTGCTATTGTTCTATGTCTGTGTAGGATAAATTTAAAAAAAGAACTGTCATTTAAAATAATGTTTTCTTCTAAAAATATTGGTTATGAGTAGGTCATACAAATGTAAATAAAAATGAAAATAATGTAATTTTCATTACGATTTTATTTTAAAATTTTTAATTTTTATTTCCCTCATAGTAACAGTTGATCAAAACCTTTTCGTGTGCCTTTGGGTATCTATTTGTCTTCCTTAGAAGAGTATTCAGATCTCCTGCCCAATTTATAATGAGTTTTATCTTTTTTATTGTTGAGTTTTATAGGTTCTCATATATTGTATAGAGTAACCCCTTGCTGGAAGTATGATGTACAAAAATGTTCTCATATTCCATTGGATGACTTTGTTTAGGTGTGTCTCTCATTGCATAGATACTTTTGCTGTTAGAGGCAGTCCTATTTGTTTTTTTGTTTTAATTTTTGTTTACATAGACATTGGAGTTAAGTCTCCAAATACATCTCTAAAGTGAATATCAAGGAGAAAATGGTTCGTTTCCTCCCATGTATTTTATGTTTCAGGTATTATATTCAAGTCTTTAATCCATTTTAGATTAGTTTTGCTACAGTGTTAGTGAAGTGAAATAACTTCTCACACCTGTAAGAATGGTTATTATCAAAAAGAAACACAGTGTTGAAGAAGATGGAGGAAAAGGAACCTTTAAGCACTGCTGAGGGGGATGAAAATAATGATGTAGCCATTATGAAAATAATTGCAGCAAGTACTCTGAAAACAGAAAGCATAAATCCCATATGATCAGTTATCCAACTGATATCTATCCAAAAATATGAAAATTCTAATTCAAGGAGATATATGCATACCATATTTACTGCAGCACTTTTATGGTGGCCAAAAACTGGAAACAACCTAAGTGTCCATTAACTGACAAAAGTATAAAGAACATGTGGTAACACACATACACACACACACTCATGAATACTATTTGGCAATAAAAAAGATTAAATTTTGCTATTTGCAACAACATACATGAAACCAGACAAACTTCTGCTTCAGGCAATGTCAGCCAGAACAAGACAACATTGTATTAATTCACTCATATATGATATAGAGAAATAGCAAATATGAACTATAAGTAATAAAAAATAACCTTTATAAAATAAAAATAAAGATAAATTTTAAAATGTTCATTTTGGTAAATATGTGAATTATAGAATAAGTATAAACAATTACTGAGTTGTTTTTTTTTTCCAGCGTTAGACATTAAGTTGCATTAGCACACATCTTTTTTAAACTTTAAAACAACTTTATCAGGTAACTAATATTATTATGTCCATTTTATAATGGGATATATGAGTTTTAAAAGAGTTAGTAGCTTATACCATAATAAGTAGCTAGCAGGAAGTAAAAACAACCCTTCATCTTTTACAAAAATTCTCATATTAGGTAACATTGATATTTAGTATTCCATATTTGCTCCATAATATATGGTCAATTATATAGTATAGAGTGATAGCAGAGGACACATCATCAAATAAATAGGGTGCAGATTCAATAAAGAAGTGAAGTCTTGGTAATTGTGAGGGAAGGAAATAAAGATTCAGTTACCTTTTCTAACTTTGAGTGCCTCCCCATTAACACGCTAATAATTAATGGTCCTTGTCTTAAGTGAACAAGGTCAGATGGAAAATAGTGTACAAAGGGTGAACAAGGAACTTTTAGGTTAGCCTATGAAGAGACTATAAATCCAAAGAAAAACCAATGAGACAAGATAAAACTTTTCAAGAATATTTAGACAAAGTAACGGTAGATCCCTGGGAAAATCCATCAGATCAAGTTCACTACCCATATAAAAGACTTTAATGGCTATTGTTTAAACTAATTGAAGTCATGTCAGATGACAGTTCAATCTAAAAGTGAGGATTTATGAAGTTCTTTTGAGTTTGCTACTCAATGTCAATTTTTTCCCAAGACAAATGTTCAAAGCGTTAGTCTGACTGGACATAGAATTGATAAGCGAGTTCTACTTCCGCCCGACCTTTGATGGATATCACCATATGTTTACTTACACCATTAACGAGGAAAAGATTAAACATTGAGCACAGGGTTAGGTGACTACACAATCAACTCAGCACTGACATTAGCAAACTCATTTTCTTCTTTTACGAAGATTACCAAAAGATGCAGACTTTATCTTCACTAAGACAAATAAGGGTTCACTGAGCAGCAATGTTTTAGAATAACGATAAGGGCAAATAAGCTTATTTTTTTTCAATTATTTCACTGAGATAAACTGCATGTAAACATAACAAATATAGATTAACAGCAGGAACAGTGCATTCTGTTGTGTATTGGAGAGGCAGAAATCATATATATAAAGGGGCACAATCAATAAGAGCTTTTCCATGAGCGGTTTTAGTAATGTTCATTTTACTTGTTTATTGGAAAAAAAGTTATTTTAATTAATACCCAAAGTTTTCTACTCATTTTGAACTCAAAATTTATTTTGATTTTACATACAAAATGACTGAATTCTATAGACAAAACTGTCAGTTTGTTGTTGAAGGCAGTTGCATATTTAATTCAACACTGTAGTCCACTTCAATTCAATGAGAACTAAATTATTGACAGCTCCAATCACATCTAAAATAGATATCCTAATGAATTACTCTCACTCACTAGTACCGTTCCTCTCTCTCACTCTCTCGCTCTCCTCCCCCCACCTCCCTGCCCCCTTTCCTTCCATCTTACTGCTTTCTCTTCCCTCCTTCTTTCCCCTTTTTAATCTTTCAACTAAATTATTTGGTCACAAGCATTAGAGTTAATTTTAATAGTGATATTAGATATAAACATGCAGACTATTTAGAATATGAATTATAATGTTTTCGTACTTTATCTTTTTTCAGAACAAATTAATAAGATCTGAGATGAATTAATCTTTTAATCTTTTTATTCTTAATGCACTGTAGATGGCAATACATAATTGTGTAAAAGATTAGCTAGATAATACATAAAATGGAAAAATATCCAAGGAAAGGATTAAATATTGAGCACAGCATTAGGTGACTACACAGCCAACAGCACCAACATTGTATGACATAGGAGTGGATCTGTGTTTGCCTATTACTGTGCTAGGAAGTTGATGCATATTATTTCATACACTGATGAACATTTTTCTTTTTGTATCTATGAATGGTTTATATGTAGGTATGTGATGGATGGTAGTGCTGAAAAGAAATTGCCCAGGAAGACCTAAGCAAACAATTGGTTTGTGAGTTATAGTATTTGATCCAGTGATTCCAGATATGGAAAATAGCTAAGAATTTACTGGAATAGAAATGTTTTCCATAAAGAACAATCAAGAAATTCTTTTATTCAATCTTCCACCTTAAAATATAAATGAAAATCTAAAATTTTAGAATTTGAAAAAATGTCGAATTGTAGAGATAAAATATTTTTTGAAGTGCGCAGGGAAAAAAATACAAGCCTTAAACCACAAGAACAAAAGTTGTGCTCTGCTTTGAAATACTGAATATTAAGCACATAAAGTGGTGGTAGGGAACTCCAGGGGGAAATGTTGGGACTCAAGAACAATATACCCTATTAATTGCAGTTTTGTGTTCTTTAAACACAGGACATGTTTTGGTCCATGATAACTCAGATAGTACGTCACCCTGCTTCTTTTCCTAAAATAGAATATTTAGAAATTATATACATATATAAAATGAAGTTTGACCAAAGGAATTTGAGAGCCAAATCAAATAACCAGACTAGGGACAGTTCCTATAAATGTAGGGATTATGAAAAATGGAATTAACTGACCAAATTTAACTCTTAAATAAATGCTATATGAAATCAAAGATGCTAGATCTTGAAAATATAATAATTAGAATTTGGTAAAGTTATGTAAATTAAATTCATAATAGCTGAGCTATCTGAATCATCAGGTTATAAATTTTGAATGATCACTAGTATCAGCTCTCTTGGGCTGATACTTTATTACATAAGCATTTGTGCTTGATATTTGCAAAAACTACTTACTCTGGTACACTCACTTTCAATAAACATCTACTGGATGTTTGTGGATTGTGCAAGTTGTCCCAAATTTATGAGTCTTACATTTACATGAATTGTGTATCAATTCTCAGCTGAACTATTTCTAACCTCCCAATTTTGAGCTAGTCCTTCACAGAGTTTTTAAATGGTACCTCCAAGTAAACACTGGACCTTTTTGTTACCACATACCTTACAGACCCCAGAACAGAAGTTCAATGAATAAGAACTGGCAAAAGTCCTGAGAGATACAGAGGCTTCTGAGCTCATAAAAGTAACTCAATGTGGATTCCTGGTTTCATTCATTCTAGGATATATCATGATTTCCCATATTTTCAGTTTAGAGATACATTTAAAAACATAATATTTGGGGGGTAGGTGGAAAATAAAATAAAAATCTCACACTCCTTACATAATTAAAATTACTTAATGACTGATTCATTTTGATTTGTAAAAATTGATAAGTATAAATTCAGCTTTTTATTTTGGATAATATTTACTAAAATGTTAGAGGTGGTGTATCTGTCAGTCTTTATGTTGCATTATTTTCCCATTTATAGCCTATGCTTCCACGACTAGAATATAGACTTAAGAAAGGCCAGGGACTTCTGTTGTGTTGTTTCTCTGAGATGGAGAAGACTAAATGATATTGTTCTTCCCTAGGAGATTTATTTATTTTATTTTTTTAAAATTGACTGCACACACACATATATACATATTTCTATTTACAACAGTTATATTTTACATCTATCTATCTATCTATCTATCTATCTATCTATCTATCTATCTATCTATCTATCTATCTATCTATCTATCTATCTATCTATCTATCTTTCACATCATTGTCTACTCTGAGGTTTTCCCACCATCTTATCACACACAAGCCAAGCCATCATCTTAATATCTTGTGCCTTCTCCTCCCCCTATTCTATTCCCCTCCCTATCTCCTGTTCTATGCTTTCTTTTGGCTTACAATTAATTTTAAATTTTCCTTGTCTTTTTGTTTGTATGTTTCCTCTATGCCCCACATATAGATGAGATCATCCAATATTTATCTTTCTGGCTTAATTCCCTAGGAGATTTAAACAACAACAACAAAAACAAACAAAAAAGCGCAGAATATTAAACAATCTTTAGAAGCTATCTCTGAAATATTATAACCAGTGTTTTGACTGCACAATCATTCTATGGAGAGTTAACAAAAACTAAAATCAAGTTAAATTAGTGAAAAGAAGCTAGTGGTAATAAGTAAGACAAAATAGGCTCAAAAATTATAAGAGCCAAAGTTCATGACATTTTGAGTTACTGAGATTTGTCTTACATACAAAACACTCTCCAAATTCAACCTCAATAAAGCACTATCCTATTAAAACCAGTGATTAAATGAATCCTGGGGAAGATACTAGTTTAAGTGGTTCAGAAGTATTAATTCATTTTATTTCCTAACAACCTTAAGAGATCTCTACAATTATCACTACTCTAACTATGAAAAAAACAAGGTACAGAAAACCAAAATAATATTCTTAGAGAAGCACAACAAAAATTGTTCCTTGTATCTAACTTTTGCAAACTGCTGAAAGTCTATATAGTCTTATAGACTTGTGTTGTGTTGTGTTGACATCAGTAATATCATCTAAAATTATTACCAGTTATTACCAATTATTACCAGTCCTGCTTTTAATTTCACAGAGATTTCCAAATCATTTCGCATGTGTCTTGACAATGAGCATTCTTTTCCCTGTGTTAATTTAAGTGTGCTTTTGTTTCTCACAAACAAGTCAGTCTCAACACAAATGTGTTTCTATAGCAACCTGAACTTTCTTCCAGCAAAGTGTTTATTACATGTGTTCCACTGCTATTTTGCTTCTCTGTGGTCACCAAAAGATATCTGGGGCTCTGAGCTGTTTGGGTCAGGATGTAACATCATACTTAATTATTTGACAAAATTTTTGGCACACAGTGTCTTTCTAAAAACTGTTGAAGATATAAAAAAATTGAGTGAATATTATCAACACATTGAAGAATACATGAAGATGTAGAAAAGAAAAAAGGAATGATATCATTTGCTAACATATGCCACTCTAGCCCACATACTTTATCAATAATTTATTCAACAACTTTATTGAGCACATACTATGAACTAAGCATTATGCTTGCTGTAGGATATAACTCTGAGCAAGACAGAGCTATAACTTTTCTACCTTTTTACCTCACCTAAAAATGGAAAGATAGGCTGGGCACAGTGGATCGTGCCTGTGAGCTTCAGCCTATGAAGTGGCTGGGGCTAGGGATTATGGTTCGAGTCCCGCCTGGGGCACGTAGCGAGACCTAGTTCCCAAAAAAATAGCTGGGCATGGTGGCGCACACCTGTAATCCCAGCTACCTGGGAAGTTGAGGCTGGGGATTGCTTGAGTCTGTGGTACCCCGGGCAACAAGAGCCTGCAGTTCCACGGACAAAAATAGTGAGACTTAGTCTTAATAAATGAATGAATGGATGAATGAATGAATGAATGAATGAATGAATGAATGAATGAATGAATGAATGAAAACGGAAAGATAATCAAACTGAAACCAAATCATGCCAAGTGTATGATAAGCAAAATTTATTGTTTTGAGAAAAGCATGGAAGGCAAGGCAGGCAGAGCACCAGAGAAAGATAGTTTTAACCCACAGCCTAAAATATAAATTGATTTTAGGTGGTAGAAGTAGGAATGATACACTATACATGATCCTCTATACTTATATACATGCCAACAGATAGATAATAGTTCTTTTCCTCTCTTCTTAAAAAATATTTTGTTATCTAACATCTCATTGTCAAGAAATATTGTTAGTCAATTTTCATTCATTTTTTAGAATATTATGATGTATTTGTGAATTCTGGGAGTATATTCTATGGCTTTGGAGTCTTCTATTTTTACAAATTAATAGGCTATGGAATTAACTTTAAATATTCAAGATTGGTGCTGCATGTTATGAATTTCATCCTTTCTTTAGGTTTAAAAAGAGATTCATTATTTCTTTGAAAGTTACCTGAATATTTTCATTTTGATTCTTTCTATAACTTCTGTTGAAAATATATATAATAATCTGATTCTATCCTTCAGTTCTCTTAATCTCTATATATTCCATTTTATCCTACTCGGAGTTGAATTCCAAGCTAAAAATCAATCATGAGATATATTAATTCTCTTCTTAGTCATATCTCATCATCTGTTTAAATCACTTAATTTTATTACTTAAAAGACTACTTTTAATATGAAAACATTTTTCAAATCCAACTTTTTTGATGTTTTTCTCTTCTATGTCTTCAATACAATTTTGTCTTGTGTTCTAAATGTTTATTTTATAAATTTTATCTAATTATTATCTGCAATCCATGTTTATTCAATATATGTGATAGCTTTTGTTCTTAGGAGATTATTTTTGCAAGATTGAGGGTGCATCCATACAGATACACTTTGCATTTGTTTTTGCAAGTGTTGATGGCTCTTTCTGCCTTAGGGCTACCTTAGGTACTATTTATTTATTAAGTGTAGAGTTTCCTGAGAAATTTGGTGATAGATATTCTCATCACAAATCATGGAGGGCATAATTGTGATTCTGAAATTTCAAGATGCCCAAGTTAAGAAAGACATGCTCTCATTACACCTGACTCTTACAGGATTCTGACTTTTTTCCCAACAACTTTTTTATTGAGGGTGTTATCTATCCTTAGATAGAGGACTCAAATACACTTTCCCATCCATATTACATGCAGTTAATTGATTGAGATACTATTTTCTTTTTAACTCATCTATGAGTAATAATATTTAAGCTATTTTTAGTAAGATGGGTTTGGGGTTATGTAGTTTAAGGAAGAAATGGATATATTGTGTCTTAACTTAAATAAATACCTATAGAAAATATTTTATCATCTAGTATTTGCAATTCATAGCAACCTATATGTCAAAATCAGTTCCATGTATTGTTCCTGCTTACTGAATTTCTGCCAGTGAATATTCCCTATCTATTTGTGGTTTTGTGTTCCCTTCAGACATGTGGATGTCAACATCTAGATTTTCTGAACAGACACAGACCAGAAAAAGCGAAAAGCACATTGCCTGCTATTGAATTCCTATGCAAAATGGTTGACAACCCCTTTCTTTATACTGAATGATAAAGCGATTTCTGTATCCAGGACTCAGTGTGTTAGTGGAAGTCCTTTTACCTCAATGGAATGAACCTAAATGAACTCAACTCACCATTGAAACTTTCCTCCAGGCCCATAAGGGTCAGTAAAATAGGCCAACCTCCCATAACCACAAACTGAATGTCAAGAATAGTTTCTCTCAAGAAGATTCACAAACTGAGTTCTGGAACTTACTTTCAGAGAGGGAACTAGAAGGCAGAAAGATTCAAGGTCACTTAAGCTGCATTTCTGCAGAAACTGAAGAATCAATGGTAAGAAGATGTAACTATGTTATCTTTTAGCATTAACATTTAGTGACAATCTGAGGCAGGCTGACCTCTGGAGCAAGGTACTATGTACAAATGGAAATGAAGAATGACAAGTTTATTTAAAAAGTAATATTATGATTCTATTGTGTCAGTTTGATTGGAAATAAGAGAATATAGGAAAAGTTAAATATCACTGAAGGAAGAGAATACTAGGAGCTTCGCTATAAGAATGTCACACTATCATGTATCCTAGAATTATTAAGACCAAGAGTCAGACACAGTATCTAAGAACAAATTCTTGGTGCTGGTTTTGGAAAGGTATTTTATAGAAATTCTCCAAAAATTTCTCTTCTGTTTAGGTCAAGCATGCTGACCAGTTCTCTGTGTATTATATGAAAGCTAAGATGGAAATCAAAGAAGACTCATCAATTCCTCAGCACACACAGGTCATGTAATGCAGTTTAATTGTTCCCATCTTCATTGTTCACTGCAGTCACTGAACAGACCATTCTAATTTGTTTTGCTTGCATTATATACAAAGAACATTGTGCACTGATATTAAAATAAAAACCTAATTGTCTTAATATTAACAAATGTAAATATTAGTTTTTAATAAATAAGTGGACCAATACCATTTTGAGGCTACCAAGAATGTTTCATGATTTCTATTAATGAAAAGTCAGTTCCTCTTTTTTTCTTTCCATTCCGTTTAATCATTGAGAAAAGGCAAGTCTGCTTATTTTCAAAATCCTCATTTCCCAAGGGTAAATTGAAGACGCTGAAAACAATTATGGAAGAAGTAGCAGAGCAAAATGCAGTAGTCAGTCATGCTATTTAAAGTTTTCCTGAACATCCATTTTCAATCACTTCTTTCTTATTTAAATGCTCTATGCATATGCCCCGAAAAACCCAGAACCTAGAATTTGAAAAACTGTTTTGATCAGGTAGAGAGTAAATCCTTAAAATACAAAAAAATATGAGTCCTAGAGAGTACATAAAAATATCTTTGCTCTTTTAGACTTCTAAATTGCATAACTTAATTATTAGTTTAGACTAAAAAATAGATATTTCATATAGTTTTGGCTCCTAAGTCTAATAAATCAGGTTTAGCCCATAGTTATTGCTTTGTGTGTCTAAAGAGACCATTCAGCAGCTTGTTCATAAATCTAGTTGAATAAATAGAATTTTCTAATATATATATTTGAAGAAAAATTCTATAAGTCATCTCCACTTAATCATATTGCAGCTTAATTTTTAGAAAGATTTGTTTTGCTTGTTTTAAATCAGGACACAGTTGAGAAAGGCCACAGTAATGTCTTTCAGATAAGTAAAAAGTATGGTGCATTCTGGTGTTGCCATCTCTGATTAGCATCAATGAAGACACTGGTTCAGCAGTATAAAAGCAATTGTCTCTTTAAGCCCTAAATCTTATTTGCACACAGCATTAGCAACAGCCCCAAGGCAACAATGAAGATGTTTTCAAAGTATTGCTTGGGAATTTGTCAGTGATTCTCATTGACATTAATGGGAGCTCTATAGGCAGTTTTACTCCCATCACTTTGAAATGTGTAAGTGAGAGTTTTAGCAAGAGTGCTTTTTGCAAGCTTTCAACAGATTCATGAAAAAATTCTTCATACTGCGGAGGTATCTAGAAATGTTGAAATAATAGTGTGATCTGTTGAATACACTTAACTATAAATTTAGGTAACCACATTCATCATAAAGGTTATTTCAGTTTTTAGAAGTGGGTATTTTACTCTCCACCCTTCATTTTTCAGTTATTCTGAAAGATAATACATTTGAAGTTTGTATGATTGAATTCATTTCTGAGAGAATTGAACATATAAATGAACTTAACATGTCAAGTGCAGTATCAAAATGTTTGCTTTCATAGTGTCAAACCTTGCTATTAGTTATCTATTGACTTATTTACAGTGCTTAGTACTACTCTAGACACTCAGAATGTAATGGCAAGTGCAAACTCAGAGTTTGCTGTTCTTAATTGTAATAATAATCATATGCTTACAATATAAATGCTAGTAAAAACACAATGTATACAGCAACACAAAGAGACACCAGTATAGTGAGAATAATAATGGGGAGATCCCAGAATGCTCTGGAATGAATGGCCCTTGAACTGAAATTTAAAAGTTGAGTATGTGTTACCATAGTAATAAAGGGATAAGAATAAAGGGATAAGAAAAGCCTTTCAAGAGCAGGAGTATAAATATCCTGTGTTAGTAGATGTTATAGTACATACTTGGGATTAAAAGGTCATTGTGACTGGAGTGTGGAAGGGAGGGGGCCATCACATGTAGTCTGGGAAGGGAGCAGAGACTGGACTATAAGGAGTCCAGTGGATGATGGCAGAAAGTTGAATAATCATAGCTATCAATGGCTTCATAACAAAATAGTGGCTCAGGAAAGAATATTATTTGTTCTCACATTTTTCATTAGTGAGGTATCTGAGAGAAGCTGATCTGGGTGCTTTTGGCTTAGGTCTCTAACTTCAGGCAGCATGTCAACAAGGACTGCAGTCATCTAATTGATGACTATTACTATCAATTCACTTCTTCTCTGCCCAGGCTGCAGCCCATACCTGTGGGCCTAAGGTTCCAATAGTGCCCCTCCCACTTCTCATTGGTCCCTTTTATCATCTCCTGCCAGACTCTGCCCACAGTGCTCCTAACCAGTTACTGTCAATGCATACATCATCTGGCCACTCATGGCATTCTCCAGTTTAGCTGAGATACCCAGTATCATGACTTGATTAGGGCAAGAGTTTTGCTTTCACTACGATTCCTTCACTTGGCTGCTGGCCGCAGGCCTTTCTTTCCACATGGCTCTGTACATAAGTGGCTATTGTGTCCTTATAACATGACGGCTAACTTTCCTCTGAGAAATGAGCCAAGAGAGTAAACAGGAAAGTGCTGAGGCTTTGATGGTCTCACCTTCAAGGGTCACTTCCACTTCATTTTATCCTTAGAAGTGCATTACTAATTCCAGACCTCACTCAATATGAGAGGACTTAATCTCACCTCTGAAAAGGAAGAGTATTAAAAAGTCATAGACTTATTTTCAGCTCCCCCCAAACATGTTAATGTGTGCCAGAAGGAGAGAAAACATGCTTGTGTTAGCTTTCAGAAAAAGTAAAACTGGTTGTTTTGTATACAACTCAGTGCAAGAAAGGATGGTGTATAGCAGAAAGCAAAATCTTGCAATAACAAGTATGGGAGAGAACAATCTAGATAAAAGAGGTGATTGTTAAATGTGGAGATAGTACTTTAGAGCTAAATTGATATTATGATAGCATAACTATATGGGAGTACAAAAGGAATTGTCATGAATTAAATTAGGAGTTGTCATGAATTAAAATTAGGATTATGGCTTGTTTAGAGTCACAGCTAGTGATGTGAGTTTCCCTCAGTGAAAAAAATTATATCTTCCTGTAAGGGGAGAAAGCATCAAGAGAGGAAATGATGGAGTGTAAGGTCTTGGGTGAATGACTGGATGGTGATGAAGATTTTATGTTATCAAACAAAATCACCTAGGGAAGAATTGAGGGGTTACTGTGATGTTGGTAAGGGATTACTTATAATATTGAATGAGAGTCTTAATATTATAAATACTGTCAGTGCTAAATAACTTAGCACACTATTAAAAAACTTGAAATTTTATATCCATCACATATTATATGGCATTATATTGTGTATGTATCTATATCGATTATACCTGTATATTAAATTCAATCAAAAGAGAAAGGCATATTGATGTGGAAAATTTCACTTACAGTGCATGGGAAGGGCAGAAAAAGAATTTTCAGCAAATGGCTGTGGACCTAAGGAGAGAAGCAAGCAGGTGAGCGGAGAAATGGAGAAGTCTACAGTGTGGGTGGTTTGATTCAGAAGACAGTTTCAAGTATGTTTAAATACTGATGATTAGAATTTAGGACAGAAAGAAGCTGAAAATTCTAAAAGCCTCAGGGATAATAAGCGAAGAAGGATTTGTCTTTAACAGGATGAGAGAAACTGACTACCATGCTGTTACAGGGAAGAAGGAATCATCGAACAAAGTAAATTCACAGGTTTTTCAAAGGAAAAGCTTTGTCACAAAGAACAAAGACATAAACTGCATCCTGCATCTTAGTTTGTTCCTGTTAAAAGTTTGTTTAAAGCAAGAACTGATTGCTTGGTATCTGCCTCTGATTTCTGGTTGATCCTATTTCTTTCTTTGCTATGTGTTGAGTCTAACCTCTTCTAATGCTGTCATTCCAACTCCATACACAGAGGTAACCTTAATGCATGCTTTTTCTTTGTGCTACTTTGCTCCTGATGAAAGCTAGGCATATGATGTTGGACCAGTTGCCACAGACACTCTTTAGAAGAACTTTCTTGAATTTATAACATAGTTTTAAACATGGGAAATAAAAGTGAAAAGTAAATTTATAAATTCTCCAAGTTCTGTACCTAAATGCAACATTGCTTATGTCCAATAAGACATTATTCATTAAGTCAAACATACAAATTTATTCCACCCTTGTTCACTGAATCATATTCATTAGGAGTAAATCTTCATAAAAGTAGTATATATGTGTGCACTTATTTTTCAAAATTGAGATACAAATGACATTTAAGAAACATATTAGTTTCAATATACATTTACTTTTGCATGTACTACACTTTATAATTGTATTTATTCTTTGATAATTTAGTATTATCTTATGATTTTTAGTAATAGTGATAATATATAATAATGATAATAAGATTATATAAAAATAGTTTGTATTTGTGTGCCCACAATGTGCCAGCTTTTGATCTTCTGATTAAGAAGATCACATTCATACCTAATCGATGTGCCAGCTTTTGATCTTCTGATTAAGATCACATTCATACATAATCCAATTTGCTCTACAAACAATTCTGAAATATGTGGCATTATTTTATTTAAGTTATAGTATATTGCTGAAATTTTTAGTAAAGTTTATATATAAAACAAAAAAGTATAATATTGAATGAATACACAGTAGAATTTAGTTTCAATTAAAGTTGAATCTACTTTTATGATAGATAGTGATTAATCTGCAAATGAAGACATTTTTAAAACAATGGAAGTTTATTATTCAATGATTTCATCCGTTCTTGAACCAAAAACTGCAAATTCCTAGAAATACAATATTTCACAATGAATTCTCTGTGTTATCATTTCAAACACAGTAATTGGCATTAGCCTGTATTTTCCTGAAAGCCAAGTATTTAGATATATTTTCTTGGTAGGCCATGTGTGTGCTGCCTCTAACAAAGGCTAACCCAGGTGTCATTGGGACTCTTGTCATTATATCTCAGAATTTGATCAGCTTCTGCCCAACAAAAGATGAGCATGGCCTTGAATAGCTCATCTCACTCAGAGTAGGTTGACAAAGAGAGAGTTGGGAAAAATCCATTTGCTTTTGTAAGAAAAAATCCTATCTAAGCCCTGATCTGACTCTCTGAGACTTGAAGAGAGCCCTTCAAGTTGCAGTCTGGAAGGTATTTGATAGACTCCATATTACTAGGCTGACAATTTTTCTCTTCTGTCACAACTGTATTTGTAAATGGTGCTGCCTAGTGACTGATGATGTCAAAGATGAACAATGAACAGGGAAAAGAGAAAGAGGTGAAGACATTGTTGGCAAAGAGAAGAGTGGAGTCCTTCATCATGCAATCAGAGCTCCCACTTCGTGAGCTATATAGATCACTGTCAATCAGCTGGGAAGTAGGGCAAGGCAGCACAGCAAATATTCATTAGGATAGTATTTGGGATGTTACAGAGATTCATAATCAGCAAAATGCAATGTTTCCTGTCATAGCTACTAGAACATTTGCCTCTTTGGTGGATAGAGAATTATGCTAGTTGATAGATATGCACACCTATACACTTTTCTGAGCCTATAAAATGTAGTAACACACCAGCAGTAATAAATGCAAGCCTCACCATTTCCAATGAGACAAATAATTTGCCAGATTGTTTAAAAATATGAAGGTTGCCCCCTCTTTTTTATTCCTTTGTATCACACTGGCAGTATAGAAGAAGCCTTGAAGAACAGAAGAATGAGAACAAAGATAGCAAATTCCAAATTACCTTGATTACCTTGTCATGCTCTAGACCACACGGGCCAAATTCAAAACAACTAACCCAGCACCTTTGGTCTAAGAAAAGATGAAGACCTAATGGGGCATTTTTGGACAGAGACAAAACAATCTCCAAAAGGTGAAAACTGGCCCTGGCATCACGCAATCACAGGGAGATTGATGGGTCTTTGGAACAAAAAAGAAAGAAAGGTACAAACTCCCTGAGATGTAATGCCATTTGAAGCTTTCTTGCTCCTCCCTGGTCTATAGGCCAGGGATGCCCACTGTGCTTTATCCTTCTCCTTTTCTTGGTAATAACCTTCTGATATCTGTTCTTCTAAATAAACTCACCTCTTTGTACTTGCTTGCCAGTGTCCTAAAAACTCCTTCTGCAGTTATGTCAGACAGAAGGCCCAGTAAAATCATAATATTATATATATAATTATAGATATTTTATATATATTATTATATATAATATATTATATATATATAATACTATGATTTTACTGGGCTTTACTAGGCTGACAATTTTTCTCTTCTGTCACAACTGTATTTGTAAATGGTGCTGCCTAGTGACTGATGATGTCAAAGATGAACAATGAACAAGGAAAAGAGAAAGAGGTGAAGACATTGTTGGCAAAGATATATATATATATATATATATATATATATATATATATATATACTGAATCTAACAAATAAAAGCAATGTTGTTTAGTTTCTTGAAGAAAAGCACTGATATTCTATTAGGTCTTATCTATTAAAACTAAAGTCCCATTAGTTTCTGTTCTAAACAAGGTTTATAAAATATTTAGATAAAAATTAAATATTTCAAATAGGACAAATAAACCAGGGATTTTCTCTTAGAAAGACATGCTTGATGTTATGTTTGAGTTATATCAAAATCATTTTTTTTTTCAAAAAATAAAAGACTCAGTCAAATTATAAATGATTCAGGAAATTCGACTTCAGATCCAAATTTCAAGCTATTTTTACCTTGAGAATACAAATGAACTCATCCTTAAATGCAGGGTAGTCATGGTGAAAAGTTAGATTAGCGATTACTTTTGAGGTATCTGATATTTGCTTTCTGCTCTACAAATCTTCACAAACATTGCTAAGCCTGGAAACTGCCCAAAAAATATCTTGGCATTCAGAGAAGCTGGGAATCAGAACACATGGGCATAGATATTAATCATTAAATAAAGACACTGACTTATCTTGATTAAGAATGTCTTTTAATTTTCCACTTGATAGAAATAAGGGCTGCACTTACACTGCATATTTTGTATTTTTGCAAGCTGAATGAACAGGAGTGTGTCTCTGAGAAAATTCACTGGATGCTGAGAAAAAATTAATCATATAAATTCACTAATGTACTAAAATTGTCAGGTTAACATAGTTCTAAGTTCCCAGTACAAATAGACTGCTATTCTTTTGCTCTATTTGAACCGTAAAGATTGGAGACAAATCCTTAATACTTTGCAGAGGTCACTGAACTCTCTATTTCTATGATTGATTTCGTTCCTCCTCTTAATATGAAAAATAATGTCTGACTTTCTTCAATGTTAAGTTTTGGTATGCAGGGGGGGAATGTGTTGGACATGCTTGACTGAGAAAATGTTTTTAAGTAAGTGTTTTTATCAGGAAAAAAGCACTACTATTCAGAAGCTGTCGCTTTTCATTTCTATTTTTCTTTTTCTTTCTTTTTTTTTTTTTTTAAGACGAGGTCTCACTATTTTTGACCGTGGAACCGCAGGCTCTCATTGACCGGGGTATCACAGACTCAATCAATCCCCAGCCTCAGCTTCCCAGATAGCTGGGATTACAGGCGCGCACCACCATGCCCAGCTATTTTTTGGAACTAAGTCTCGCTACGGGCCCCAGGTGGTATTCGAACTGCGATCCCTAGCCCCGGCAGCTTCGTAGGCTGAAGCTTACAGGCACGAGTCACCGTGCCCGGCTCATTTCTATCTTTCTATTTGTTATTTTTCTATCAGGAAGACAGACAACTTTCATGTGTTTCAACCCTTTCTGGAATATCAACAGTCTCTTATTCACAGACTATTAAGACAATGTAAATCATACTCCATGTTTACACATGTCCCTGTTATTTTTATAAGGAGCAATGAGAAAGAAGCAAAGGAAACTTATGAGATGCAGTTGAAGATCTGCTCCCTAAATTACTTTGGAGTAACTGTCAACTTTTTTTTTTTTTTTTTTTTTTTTTTTTTTTTTTTTTTTTTTTTTTTTTTTTTTTTTTTTTTTTTTTTTTTTTTTAATTTTCTTTAGAACTTTTTTAATAATGGCTGATTTTTTTAATTTAATTTTAAAAAATTATATATATATATTACATTATTGTGTACACTGGAGTGTTCCCATTGCCCTCTGCCTCCCCTGCCTTCACCCTCCTCCTCCTCTTTCATTCCATCTTTCAGTCCCATTGGTTGTTTCGAGTTTTTCTTAATCGTTTGTTTGTTTGTTTCCTGTATCTGTCATATAAGTGAGGCCATCCTGTATATTTCTTTTTTGACTTATTTCTGCTAATATGAGTCCTATTTCCATCCATGTTGCTGCGAATGACATATATTTGTCTTCCTTGATTGATGCATAGTGTTCCATCATGTACGTATACCACTTTATTTTCAGCCAACCATCGGTTTTGGAGCATTTGGTTTGTTTCCATATCTTGGCAATTGTAAACAGAGCTGCAATAAACATGCACGTACAGGTGACCTTTTGAACTATTATTTTCATGTCCTCTGGATAGATTCCCAGTAGTGGAATTGCTGAGTTAAATGGTAATTACACTTTCAATTTTTTGAGGGGCCTCTACACAGTCTTTCATAGTGGCTGGACCAGATTGTACTCCCACCAACAGTGCAGGAGAGTTCCTTTTTGTCCACATCCACACCAACATTTGTTGTTGTCCATTTTTTTATATATATGGGTAATTTGTACTGCTGTAAGATGGTATCTCAGTGTGGTTTTAATTTACATTTCCCTGATTATTAGTGATGTGGAGCATTTTTTCAAGTGCCTGTTAGCCATCTGCATTTCCTCTTTGGTGAAGTGTCTTTTTAGTTCTTCTCCCTATTTTTATTTATTTATTTATTATTTATTTTAAAAAATATTTAAAACATTTATTTATATATAAATTTCACATCTTTGTAATCCTGGGGATTCACACCCCCCACTCGCCCCACCATCCCTCCCCTTTGCCCCCTGCCCCAAGTTGTGTGCTTCAGTTTGGTGTAGCTTCTTTTGACTTTACCTCATTTTTATATTTTTGTATATCATATATTAGTGAAACCATTCAGTTTCCATCTTTTTCTTTTTGACTTGTTTCCACTAATATGGTTTCTTCTAAGTACATCCATGTTATCATAAATCATCAAATTTGTCATTTTTAACCAATGAGTAATATTCTATCATGTATATGTACAAGCACAGGTGTCCTTTTGTACCCACAGTGAGATCTCTTTTGGGTACATTTACAACACAGCGATTGCTGGGTCAAATGGTAGTTCCAATTTTCATTAATTTGAGGTTCCTTCACACAGCTGTCCATAGAGACTGGACTAGTTTACATTCCCACCAGCAGTGTAAAAGTGTTCTTTTCTCTCCACATCCTTGTCAGCACTTGTTGTTGTCTGTCCTTTGGATGTGGGCCATTCTTACTGGTGTAAGGTCGTATCTCATTGTGGTTTGGATTTGCGTTTCCCTTGTTGCTAGAAATGTTGAACAATTTTTCATGTCTCTGTTGGCCATTTGTATTTCCTCTTTGGAGAAGTGTTTTTTTCATTCTTCTCCCCATTTTTTGATTGGGCTGCTTGTTTTGCTTTCGTTTAGTTGTGTGAGTTCCTTGTGGATCTTTGTTATTAAACTCATCACTTTTGTGGAGGGCAAAATTTTTTTCCCATTCAGTTGGACTTCTTTTTGTTTTATCTGTTGTTTCTTTTGCTGTCCAGAAACTTTTTAGTTTGATGTAGTCCCATCTGTTTATGATTTCCTTCATTTTTTTTTTTTTTTTGCCATCTGTAGATGTTTCCAGAAAGGGATTTCTGACTTGTGATTCATGGAGGGTATTGACCAAGTTTTCCTCTATGTAGATTATGGTTTCAGGTCTGACATCTAAGTCTTTTATCCATTTTGAGTTGATTTTTGTACATGGTGTGAGCGAGTTGCTTGTCCATTTTTTTGCATGTCTTAGTCCAATTTTTCCAGAACCATTTATTGAAGAGGCTATCTTTGTTCCAATGTAAGTTTTTCACTCTTTGTCAAAGATTTGTTGACTATATATGTGTGGTTTTATTTCTGGGCACTCAATTCTGTTCCATTGGTCTGACTGTTTTTGTGCCAGTACCAAGCTGTTTTAATTATTATGTCTTTGTAGTATAGTTAGAAATTTGGAATTGTATTACCTCCATTCTCTTTTTTTCTGGTCAGGTGGATTTTTTATATTTGAGGTCTTTTGTTATTCCATATGAATTTCAGTAATTTTTGTTCTGTCTCTTTAAAAAATGACATTGGAATTTTTATCAGGATTGCATTCAGTCTGTAGATTGCTTTTGGTAGGATGGCCATTTTGATGGTAATAATTCTTCCAGTCCATAAGCAGGGAATGTCTTTCCATTTCCTTATGTCTTCTTCTATCTCTTTTAGCAGCATTCTAAAGTTTTCTTTGTATAGTTCTTTCACATGTTTTGTTAGGTTTATTCCCAGGTATTTCATTTTTTTTGGTGCGATGGTAAATGGGGTGGTTTTTCAATTTTCTTCTTCTTCTATTTGACTTTTTGCATATAGGAAAACTACCAACTTCTGTGTGTTGATTTTGTATCCAGCTACCTTACTGAACTGGCTTATTATTTCAAGCAATTTTTCTGTGGATTTTTTTTGGTTATCTATATAGAGAATCATATCATCAGCATATGATAGCTTCAGTTCCTCTTTTCTTATTTGTACCCCTTTTATGTCTGTCTCTTGCCTTATTGCCCTAGCTAGAACTTCCAGTACAATGTTAAAGAATAGTGGGGAGAATGGGCATCCTTGACTGGTTTTAGATCTTAATTGGAATGATTTTAGTTTTTACTAATTTAGGATGATGTTTTCTGTAAGTTTGTCATAGATGCCTTTTATTATGTTGAGGTAAGTTCCTTTAATCCACAATTTTTCAAGGCCTTTTGTCATAAATAGATGTTAGACTTTGTTGAATGCTTTCTCTGCATCTATTGATATGGTCATGTGGTTTCTGTTTTCCTCTTTGTTGATGTGGTGCATTATGCTAATTGATTTCCAAATGTTGAACCATCCTTGTGCCCCTAGCATAAATCCCACTTGGTCATGGTGAATAATGTTTTCTATACATTGTTGGATTCAATTTGCCAGGATTTTGTTTTAAAATTTTTGCATCTGTGTTCATTAGGGAATTGGTCTATAGTTTTCTTTCTTGGTGCTGTTCTTATTTGGTGTTGGTGTGAGTGTGATGTTTGATTCATAAAATGTGCTTGGCAGTTTTCTTTCTTACTCAAAGTTTTGCTTTAGCAGTGCAGGCATTAGTTCATTTTTGAATGTCTAGTAGAATTTACTTGTAAAACCATCAGGTCCTGGGCTCTTATTTTAGGCAGAGTTTGATTACGACTTCAATTTTGCTGCCTGTGATTGGTTTGTTTAAGTTCTCTATATCTTCCATGTTCAATTTTTGATAGTTGTATCTAAGAATCTGTCCAACTCATCCAGGTTGTTGTATTTATTCCCATTGTATTTGTTCATAGTAACCTCTTATTATCCTTTGGATTTCTTTTGTTTCTGTTGTAATTGCTCCTCTTTCATTTGTGATTCTGGTTTGTTTGTTTGTTTGTTTTTTTTTTTTTTGTATTTTCTCTCATTTTTACTTTGTGAGCTTTGCAAGGGGCTCATCATTTTTTTTCAAAGAACCAATTTTTGGTTTTATTGATCTTCTGGATAGTCTTTTTGGTTTCTAGGTTATTTATTTTTTCTTTTATTGTTGTAATTTCTTGTCTGTGTTTTGGGTTTTTTGTTGCTCTTTTTCTAATTTTTCAAGTAGGTAGAATAGAATTTTTTTGGGTTAGTTTTTTGGTTTTTGATATGGGCCTGTATTGCTATGAACCTTCCTCTTAGATATGCTTTTGCTGTGTCCCAGACAATTTGGAATATTGTGTTTCTTTGTTGTTTCTTTTGAGGTAAGTTTTAATTTCTTCTGTAATTTCTTCAATTACCCATTCCTCATTTAGTAACACGTTGTTCAGTCTCCAAGTGTTTGATGTTCTTCTTGCTTTCTTTTCATTGTTGATTTCTAGTTTGACACCTTTATGATCTGAAAAAAAAGTTGGCATTATTTTAATCTTTGTGTATTTTTTCATGTTTGCCTTGTTGCCTACTATGTGGTCAATTTTAGAGAATGATTCATGTGCATGTGAATAGAAGATATATTCTTTTCCTTGTGGGTGTAGTGTCCTGTAGATATCTATTAGGTCCATTTTTTGATTGGGCTTTTTGCTTTGTTTTTGTTGCGTTTTATGCCAGCTTGTTTTTCCTTGTCCTGCTCTCTTACCAGTCCTTAGAGTCAACACCAGATCTTAATCCATGATCTGCTGGTTTACTGAGGGTTACTAGAGAAGTATTCATTTTCCCTTCAGGGAATAAACTATAGTTACAGTGTGTCAAAATTACTATAAACATCACAGTATATTTGAACAAGGTTTACAAATACTAGGACTGTGTTTCCTAGACATCTTTAGAATCATATTTTATTTATTTGTTGTGCTTCAGTGTAACTAAATAGTTATTGATTAGGAAAAGAGAATAGAAGTAATGTTCATTTCAGTAGTGAGATGAAAGTAAAATCTTTTAAATAGGTTCTGTCTAGAGCTCTGTCATACTTTCTGCAAAAACTGTCATCCCTGACAAAGAATTCCTAAGTTTGTAGAAGTTCACCTTGTTAAAGGTTACCTCAGCAGGGAGACAGTGAATTCAAAAGAATAAATGCAGACAAAATGCTGGTAGGAAAAGATCACATTTATATCAATCCTTCTATATTAAACTAAGAAGAAAGAAAATTATATCTCCTTTTAGTTTGACTCTCTTATAGAAATGATAGAAATTAAAACATTATTATAGAAATATTAAGACAAAATTCATAATGCTATCTACAGAAGGCACACTCATTAAATAATAATAGCTAGATCTTAATGAACACTTACTATGTGCGGCAGGTCTTCTACCAAGTAATCTGTGTTTGCTGTGACTTGAGAGAAAGGACACATCTACTCCTTCAACTATCCTGAAGTTTCAACTAGCTCATGATGCATTACTGTCATTAACTATATAGAATAGTATGTCTGATTAAACTGGTGCTTAACCAATACTGGAAATAATGTGAGTAGTACAAAACTTTGGAAAAAAGAAATTATGAAAAATCAGAGCTATGAATGCAATTCTGAGAAGTATGTCTTAGAATAACATTGCTACTTTGTTAGCAATTAGTATAATTTATAAAGTCCTTATTATCACTAATACAGGGACAGAGCTTAAAAGCTTTCCCTCCTTTCTTAGTTGGAAATCTAATCAAGTTGCTCAAGTTATAAGCCTTGTAATAAACATTTGAGACCAAGAAATTTGCCTTCCAAACCCATTTACTTAACGATTAAATTAACCTGTTTTCCAAAGCAGGTTGACTATGGCTATATGAACAAAAATAAATATAAAAAATTAGAAGTGCTTTATTATCAACTCATTACTATTAAATTTTATTTAATGAAATATACATCCCAAATCACTTGGGTTATGGTTTAGGAAATAAAAGCATAAGACAAAAGTAATCAAAGCAATGAGATATTTTCTAGTTTTCAAAAGCTACTGCTGTCTATAAACATCTAAATGTTTTTTAAAAAATTATAAAACTATTTCAAACTCAAGTCTATGTGCAAAATAAAGACTCACAATTTGAAATAAGTTATAGTAGAAATGTGTGTTTTCAAACCCTGTCCACCACCAGGGCTCCAACTATCCTCCACCATGTTCCCTGTGGTCCCTTTCTTCCTCCAGTCCCCTTCTGACACCTTTCCCCCTGGGTGCCTCAGTTTTGCAGTCTGATATTGAGTTTATTATTGGCTTGGTTTTCGCTGATCCCTTGTTTTGTTTATCTATATCTCAAAGGCTAGGCTGGAGTTTTGAATCCATAACCCTCAGAGTAGACACCAAGGTATGAATTTACTCAATAAACACTTGCAAAAACAGTTAAGACAAGTAATATTAACTTTTAAAATCCATGATACATATTGAAAAATCTTTTCCTGGAAATTTTATGCCTGTTTATTTTTCGAGGGACAGTGCATTTATTTATCTTTCTCTGGAACAATTTGTTAATATGCTTAATTATTATACACATTAAAATATTAGTTTTAAAGTTCAGAAATAATAATTTGTATTTAATTGATGATCAGTAATGCTGAATTCTTCTCATTTTATTAGTTATTTATAGTCTTGATAATTGCTATTTTTCTATATGATTTTGAGTTCAGAAATTGATTTCTTCTTGAGTTCAGTGGTTCTTTGCTTACTACGATCTTAACTCCTTTTTATTACTTTAGCAATTATTTTGCAGCTTTATCTTTCACTTGAAATTCTCATACATTTTTAATGTGGAAGTATTTAAAATTTTTATTATCATTTGTGATTTTTTTATGTTCCTCCACTGCCTCTATACTTAAAACATGCATCCTATTATGAAATAAGTATAAACGTGTAGTATAAAATATATATAGTACAAAATATATACCAATTCATTGTATTTTTATCAATATAATTAATAATTTCTCCAATGGGACATCAGTGCCTACAAGGAATATAAATAGCAGAGACCGAAGCTATAGAGCCAGCAGAACATCAAGTTAATTTATTTCCTGTGGTCCACACAAAGTTTTTCTCTTGTACTAGTATTCAGAGTGAAGAAACTTGAATGAGCCTAACAAAATATAATTAATTTTGAGGAAGTGACTGCTATCAATTATTATAGCTTCAACAATTATGTATCCTAACACAGAAATAAATAAATCTACTGACAATAAAATAAATCTACTGACAATTCAGAACTCTGTCCTTAATCATGTAAATTGACTGAAAATACTGGCTCTAAAACTTCTTGGGAGGAGATTTTATTATGGGGGGGCAGGTTTTTTTTTTTTTTTTTTTTTTACTAAAAATCCTTTTCTCAGCTTTTCTTAAACCTGCTTTATCTGTTATAAAACATGCAAAAGTCCTTATCAACCCTTATTCTTCCACATAGTAGCTACCTATATCATTCAGAAACCTGCTGCTTGCTCCAAGACCCTTTCAGTTCCAAACTAAAGAGAAAAAAAAAAACTTTTATTTTTTTAAGCCTCTTTCTCTTTCCTGCCCCTTTCAGGGCTCTCCTTCTGCAGCCTTACTACGTAATTCCAAACCAGATCAAACCCATAAAGTGGTCAAACTAGTTATTAGGAAGTAAGCAAGTAAGAAAGTGATTACCTAAACATGTACTAGATAAGCATTTAAAAACAATGGTTATCATTACATGTGCTGCAAAATAAACATGAAAAATCCAATTACTCCACCGCATGTCCAAAACATTCCTTTTAGTTCCTGGTCACCTCTTCACCTGCACATGTTTTTTGTTTTGTTTTGTATTGTTTTTGAGACTGGGTCCCAGGTAGCTGGGATTACAGGCACACGCCACCACGCCCAGCTATGTTTTTGGGACTAAGTCTCACTATGTGCCCCAGGCAGGACTCAAACTGTGATCCCTGGCCCCAGCTGCGACTTCCTAGGCTGCCGCCTACAGGCATGCACCACCATGCCTGGCCCACCTGCACATGTTCTAAAATGGCATTTTCTTTTCCTCCTTTGGTGTCTGTTCTGGCTGCACATGTTCCAAACATGGGGTTCTGGACTTGGGTGTCTTTTTTCAGCACCCCTCTCAACTTTAGAAAAGCTCCAAGGTAAATCAAGAACTATCATGCTCAGGCCTCCATGCTCTTTTAAAAAATAACTGATCCTTTGTTTCTCTCCTAAGTCCCTTTTATATCTTTCCTCCTTGTTATTCCCACTCTTCCAGGATCAGAACCTTGTCAATCATCTCACATCACAAAAGCCTTATTTTTCTTTCTCCTCCCCTTCTATCCTTCTGAAAGAAAACTATAAATTCTAATGAAGGCTAGCAGACACACCTTGGCATAGGCAATCTAAGTTTTTCTCTCCTAGGTCTGAAATAATCAAGTCAGAATGTCATGTCTCCACCATATTGCAGTTCCTTCTTGAAATTCTTACAATTCTAAACCAAAAGGAAAGTATTTCATATTTCCTACCTCTACAATGTTACTTATCAATGCACAACATCAGCTATGTTAATGGCAGACATCCTCCAACATTTTCAAGAGTCCTAAGGTAACCTGGCATGGTTTAGTCCTGCGAGTGCAGTGCATAAGAAAGGCAGCTTGAGGATGAACTGATATTGAGAATTAGGAGAAATAAGAACAAAGATAATATAAATTAGTTTCCAGATGGCAGTTTTCCCATGTTTTAAGTTATTTTGTTCACTTTGTCTAAATTATGTTTGTTTTGGATAAGTAAAATCCTTTAGGCCTATTAAATAACATTTCTATTTAAAGATACTACTGTTTAAGTATTAAAAACTATCTTTTCTGAAAATAATCCAAAGGATGTGTGATAATACTGCATAATATTTATCTACCTGTGTTATTGATAGAATGCAGTGAAAAAAAAAGAGAGAATTTGAAAACAAGGACAATAGAAGAACAGCAGCTCATTTGCATAGACTCTCTGAATTGTTAAAGTCAATTTTATTTTGCCTTTTGGCAAATTTTTTTTTTTGTCAGCTTCAGATGTAGAATGCATTACAATAGCTCTCTAACAGCTGAAGATACAGCATGAGTCCAAACACTAATAACAACCTTAAAATAAATCTCTTTTATTCCATGCAATAAGGCAAAACCATTTTACTAATGGACCACAAAGAGGGTAAGAACATGACATAAATGTTAATCTAAACTGAGTATAGGGAACACCATTAGTTCTTTAGACTTACTGTTAATGTCTATCTAAGCTGTTTAACAGATTGGGATATCAAGGAAGGTTTTTTTTTTTTATGTTCAAAGTGGATGTTTTTTAAGTGGCTTAATTAAATTGTAGAATCCATACTGCTTGGATCCAAAGTTGTGGTTCATATTAAATATATTTGCTTTTATTTCCCTTGACTTCTGTCTACTTCTGAATAGATCATTTCATTTAGAAGTCATTATTGATTGCAAAATTAAAAAAAAAACTCAGAATATACAAATATACCCAAAAACCAATTCTAGAAGTTCAGACAAAGCCTTATGGAGTACAATTGACATTCCTTGAAATTGCTTATGTATGCAGGCATAAAAGTGCATTTAGTAGATGTAATTACAGCTTTTATAACAGTCTAATTAAACAGCATATCCATCATATATATTGTCTGCTTTGTTGAGAATTATATAAATCAATTTGAAGCAAAGCAGTCATTGAGTGACTTCTTCCCCACCTGCTGATACTAACTGTAAATAAGCTACCGCCAAAGGGAGAAAAAATCTTACATATCAGAAAATGTTAAATGATATGATTTTCTGTTCTCAGACTTTTTGGCACAGAACAAAAAGTCTGCATGTGGATTTCAATTACTGAACATTATTTCTTTGGAACTTCCATCTATCCCATGATGTGAGTCAACACCATTATTTTACTCTTAAGTCAAAGGAAGAAGATGACTTTTCCCAAGATGATAAAGTATTTAGTATTTTGAATGAGTGTGCACAACTGACAAAATAACAAATCCAAATTATAAACTATCGCATTTATGGTTAAATTTTTCTCTGTGGCTCAATTTTCTTAGACTTAAATAAAAAGAAGTAAGATTTTCTGTTCACATTTTTGTCAACATGGTTTTTACTTTACTTTTATGTTTTCTCTGAAACTTTGGTAATATGAAAAGAGATGATTCTTCTTTTTATGAGGAAAAGCATTGATATTGATAAGTGATTTCAGATACCTGTCCAGCAAGCTTAATTTATCACAGAATTATTTAACTTCACATTCTAGAGGGTTAATTGGCGAGATTAGAAAATAAGAAGGGGGTGGCTTAAAAGTGAAGAAGGCATGAACTTTGCTTTCTTAAAGGAATTGTAACAGCACCACTGTACGGGTTTATGCAAAGCAGAATATAGGGGCATTAAAACTTCTTACTGGTAGAAGATGAAACCTGGTAACTTTTTCTTAGGAGAAAGATAAAACAAACAGAAAAAGTTTGTTTTAAAACAGTCATTAACATAGAGAGAAGCAGCAGTGGTAAGTATAAATAAGTACAGATATTAGAAGCTCATTGTGTCTTTCTTATTCTCTAGAAAAAATTCCTTATCAACCTCAAAGGGAGGAAGAACACTTTTCTGTTCACTGACTTTTTACTGAAATCAAGGAGAAAAGATATAAAAAGAGACTGAGGAGAGAGACAACAGATCAGCCATTTTTTGGAGGAGGGTGGGATTCAGTCAAAATGGTATGGGTGAGGCAGCCTGGGGTCATTGTGATAAGGAGCACCCCCCCCAGGTGTCATTGTCTCCTGTTTAAGATTGTTGCAGATTTCAAGTAAGATTTGCTAAAATATGAGAATGGCCTTAATTAAAATTTCCTTTCAGAAAGATACAAGGGGAAGGAAGGAGGAAAACAGATTATTTTTTTGTAATGTAATAATCCAGGAGCTGTTCCTGGAAGGCAGGAAAACAGAAAAAGAATATATAAAGAGGTTTGAAACAAAGAGAGGGAGGAAAATGGGAATTCAGATTCAGATTCAGGTTTGGTTTCTGCCATTTTGTGGAATGAAAATGTGAACCATGTGAGCTTGGCCATGTGGCCAAGGCCTGGGGCCTGCAGCCTTTGGCTGACCTGGGCTAGCCGCATGTGTGCTAAAGGCAGTTAAGAAGTTTGCAGATTTGAACTCCATGGTGGAGTTTGTTTTGCTGAGTTTGACTTGTGTCTGGAAGAGGCTGTGCAAAAGTTAGACCTGAAAAGAAAATGAACTTTGCTGGGTCTGGTACCATGAAGTTTCTTCTACCACCTGGAGGACAAGGAGAAGATGTGTGGAAGACAAGGAGGAACATGCGAAAGGAGTGTGCCAAAGGAGCGTGCCAAAGGAAGATGTCTTCCAGCATCTGGAGATAAAGTCTAACTGGCTGATTTTGGTGAGATGATCAGGACCGAGAGACTGAGGATTTTAGGAAATCTGGGAAAGGACTTTGGACAATGTTGAGAAAGGTTTTGGACAATGTTAATGTAATTGGAGTTTTATTTACATGTTTCATAGTTATTAGGACATCACTTCGTTAGAAATAAATTAGTCTGCACTCTGATAGTCTTGCGTTGACTTGGGGTTTTGGTGAGAAGGCTGGGGATGGTGGAAAGAATCCAGAAGTTTAAAAGAGAGTAAATTGAGGCAAACTAGTGTAAGGTGTAAACTGTAGTTTTTAAGTTTTTTTCTTCTGCAGTTTTTGGAGCTGGGAACTGAGAAGCAATTGGCTGGCTTTTGCATATCAATAGGTGGTCAGTGAAAATGCTAATGTAATTGCTTGGAGCCTTCTTTGTAGAGAGAAGCAGGCATAGGTGTGTTCAAGTTTAAGGCAAATGTTTTTTTCTCTCTTTACCCCATTTCACTTGGCCTTTGACCCAGGCTGGTGAACTCATGGTCAGCAGGCATAAGCTGATGGTGGGTGTGTTGTAGGAGTAAAGTTTGGAGGGTTAAACTTTGTGTTGGAGTTTGTCTTATCTAGTTTGATTCAGATGCTTTTGGAGAAGCTGTCAACAGGCCTGAGAAAATGAACTTTATGTTGGTTCCTGCATCTTGGAGTTTTTCTACTACTTAAAGTTGAGAGAACCCTGAAGAGAAAAAGAATAACACATCTTAGACCACGTGTTTGGAAGAAGCAAAAACACCAGAAGGAGGAAGAGGAGTGTCCTGCTATTGGAACACATGTTGGTTCAGACTAACTGGACATGTGGTGAGGTGACCAGGGACTAAGGACAGTTTTGGACATTAGGGAGGAGTAATTTTTTTTTATATTTATTTTGTAGCACATGTAATGGGTTAACAGGTTTTTACATGCTTATCATGTACTACATGGTTATCACTTTCTTACTTCCTTGCTTATTAATAAATAGTTTGATCTTTAAGAGTTTGTTGGCTTTAAAATTACATTTTAAAGGCTGCTGGCTACAAAGAATCCAGGTAAAAGTTTTATTTTTGCTTTAGTTTGAGAGAGGCCTACGGTGGGTAGGCAAGCAGCAGGTATCTGAAAGACAAAGGTAACTAGCATGTGTGGTAGTGATAGGGTGTGCCCCCCCCCCAATTGTCTCCTGTTTAAGATTGCAGATTTCAAGGACAGGTAATGTTAAAATGGGGGAATGACCTTAGCTGGAATTTCCCTTCAGGGGGATGCAGGGGGAAGAAAGAAGTGAAATAGTCTAGGTGAAACAGATTTCCTGGAAGGCGGGAAATCAGGGTATATAAAGGGTGTGCAAAC